>NW_022046249.1:36132-50627 GCF_001654015.2 Drosophila navojoa | reverse complement strand
CTCTCTCTCTCTCTCTCTCTCTCTCTCTCTCTCTCTCTCTCTCTCTCTCCTTCTCTAAAACTCATTATTGAGTAAGTCCTCTATCTTTTTTACTCATTTGAGATCTCTCTCTTTCTTTCATTCACTTACTAACTCTCTCTGTCATTTACTATCTCTCTCTTGCTCTCAATCACTCATTATATATCTCTCCTTGATCATCTCTCTCTCTCTCTCTGTCTCTCGCTCCAATTGTTGCCTCTACCTCCTACTCATTCTAAGTCCCCACATCACTCTCTCTCTTTGTCTAAGTCCCCAAATATCTCTCCCTCTCTCTCTCTCACTCTCTCTCTCTCACTCTCTAGATCCTGCTCTCTCTCACTATCCCACTGCTCGCTCTCTACATTCCCTCCTTGCTCTGTATATATAAATCCTCATTTCTATTTATATCTCTCTCTACATTTCCTTCTCTCAGTCTATCACTCTCTCTCTCTCTCTCTCTCTCTCTCTCTCTCTCTCTCTCCCTCTCTGTTTCTTTCACTCTCTCTTTGATTCGCTCTCTCTCTCTCTCTGTGCACACACCTGTATAGTATTGCCTATGGGGCAACTTAGTCAGCAGACTTTTGGCCATTGCTCCCAGATATTTCTCCTCCTCCTCCTGCTGCAGCTGCTGTATCTCTGCTCATGTGGGCGGTCACACATCAAAAGGCATACAAACATATATTTTAAGTTTGGTAATCGCCAACGACCAAAGACAAACCCTTACGTGGGTCTGCATACATACATACATATATATACATATGTACATATACACTTAGATATTTAGATCCTCGGTGCCAGCGTTGGGCTGCATCCTGTGCGACCAGCAAAATGTCACGTACATGTCCAAACATGCAACAAACTACATAAATGTTGCGTTTTTCTTTTCTCTTCCTTTTTTTATTGTACTCAAAAATCAGCGCTTGCCACGCCCCCGCAGCTTCCCCGCGCCCAGTGAGCAGCTGAAGGCAGCTCGACATCCTGTCCAGGACACTGCAGGTTATCCAGCAGGCAGGCAGCCAGCCAGCGAGCAGGAAGTACTGACAGATTCGAGAAATAGACACCGTTCCCATCTGGTGGCTGCTCGTCTGCTCGTCTGCTTGGCTGCTTGGCTCGACCCCCAGCGACTGCAGCTAATGTCAACGTCAGGGCTGCTCCTTTGCCGATCCTTTGCCTTCCGCTTTTCGGGGACAACTTTGTGCCGCTTTGTGTCGTCAAATGTCTGAACTGGGCCGCAAGGGCGTGACGTCATGCAACAGCAGCAGCAGCAGGAGCAGCAGCAGCAGGAGCAGCAGCAGCAGCAGGAGCAGCAAGAGCAGCAGCAGTAGCAGCAGCAGGAGCAGCAGCAGCAGGAGCAGGAGCAGCAGCAGCAGCAGCAGCAGCAGCAGGAGCAACAACACCAAAATTAAAATAAATATAAAAAGTACGTATATTTAAAATGCATTAAGAGAGTCAACTAGACTAGTCGAATACCCTGTTTTTGAACTCATCAATGAGTGAGGAGAAGGCGTTAATTATTGAGATATTATTTTGGATCCAAGAAATATGTAAGTCTAAAAAGCTTATACATAAAATTGCATGCTTCTAGCCTTTCCAGATCCTAAGTTCCTTGAGTTGGCTTACCTTAAGCTGAATTTAGTATCTTTAGCTTCTATATACCTGCATTGCATAATATGAACTTCATTTTTGTTCTGCCTTAGAAACTCACATTCTAAATTTCATATCTATAGCGTTCATAGGTTATGAGTTCCTAGAGATAGTTGGCCAAGTATCATCAATTATGTGAGCTTTTATACATTATTTTGTATTTGATTGCATTTCTAAGGCCCTCATATCAAAAACATGTTTCTATCTTCTGCAGATTACGAGTTCCTTGAGTTAGTTTAGCACCTGATGGAAAATGTGTTGCATATACAATACAGACTTTTCTTTAATAGATCTATCGCAGCCTTCATACGAAATTATATGTTGATATCTAATATAGATCCTGAGTTGCATGGGATTTAGATTATGTATTAAAGCCATTAGTAAATACCAAGCTTGACCTCATTAGCTTTTATAGATGCTGAGTTCCTTGAGATACGATGCAACTACAAGATAGATGTACCTGTAGCCTTGAGAGAGATAGTCAGGTAATCAAGTAGGCTTTTTACTAGCATTTTATTAGCGCATTGAGGGCTTCTCTAAGCACTGTGCTGACTTTACAGGGTATGCAAATATGGAGCTGCTGATGAAAATGTGGAGGATGTAGAGAAACTAGCAACACATTGCTTTCCATTTTCAACACACTTGAACATGCTTCCGCACTTAGGCGTGTGCGTAGAGTGGAACTGGCGCTGGTAGCTGCAGCTGAAGCTGGGGAGTTTATTTCTTTATTTGAGTGGGTAACTCCGGTGAAGTGGTGTGAGTGACACGAGCTGCAATCTCCCCACAATTCGTCTCCCACTCTCCTCTCGCCTAGCCACGTCTCATCATCGGCTTCTACAGCCTGCAGGCAACAGCCCATTAAGTGTGCACTTCACACGCCTACTAAGTTCATATTACTTACTTAGTTGCGTTTTGTTATGAACACCCCCTACCCCCCCTACCCCTCTCTTACTCTTCATCCCTACCCACACACATATTTGCCGTGTCTTGATTAGCAGCAAGGCCAAAGTAACAACATCTAAAACAAGGAACTTACTAAACATCGCAGAGCTGCAAAGTTCCAAGACTTGAACTCAGCTGGAGCATAGATCTTAGCTATCTTTGAGATAATGTTACTTAGCATATGTGTAACATAACTTTCATCTCTAAAACAATGCAGCCTAAAATTCGAAAAATCAAAATAACATTATTTTTAATGTTCGGTAGATCCAAGATGATTAAAATATCTAGTGTAAGATTTTCTGCAATACTTGTACACCAATATCTTATCGATAACTTGGATATTTCTTTAAATACAGCTATTTTTTGGAGTCTTACGCTTGCTTGCTCAAGCAGCACTAAGCTGCTCCACTAACTCTACCTACACCCAACTCGGACCGCCCTCCCACACCCACTGGCACGCCCTCAAGAGTCAGGTCTCAAAATTTAATTACGTCACAAAGAGGAAGAAGTAGAAAATCCGCAGACAAAGCAATCGAATGAGCAAATGGACCATTGGGTGGGTCGACAGCAGGTGGTGCGCGGGGTGGTGCGTGGTGCTCGCCAAGACAGCGCCACATTTTCAAACATTAACGAAATGCTTTTAATTGTGCACTTAACGCTCGTAAAATGTGATTTAATAGTTTTATTTGGCCTCAGCCGGATGGGTCCATGGGCCGAGGGACGACGGGCTGGGCATGTCCTAGTTCTGGTGCTGGGCTCCTGAGCTCCTGGACGGAAACGGAAGTGAAGCGCATTATAAGTTGGTCGCGCAGTTTCCTATTAAACCGTAAGCAGTGCGACAGTCCAATTGGAAACGACAAACCCAGTGAAAGCTCAATGCTCCCAGCTCTGCCCGGCACCCCCACTTCCACTCTCTCTCCCATCATGTGGCCCCCTTAGGCCGTTTGGGGAATTTGCCGCAAAAACGGCAAAGCCGAAGAATAAAATGCGAATTGTTTTCCATTTTGTTGCCAGCTAAGGTGGAAGGGGGAGGGAGGCAGGGAGGGGCAAGGGTGTGCTTGTGAGTGGGAATCTGTTGAAATCAATGGAAAATTCAAGCTGAAGCACACACAATGATTGCACTGCCAAGTCCCATAGCAATTTACTCCACTAAATTCATATACATTTGGACAACTTCATATATGGTGTGGACAAATTCTTATAAACAGAATTCATTGGAAATGGGAATTCTCTCAAATGTGTGAGAGCAGCAGGAAAACTCTACAGAGTTTAAACAACTTCTTGATCAGGATCAATGCTCGAGCGATTGTAGGACACTATCATCTGTCTTAGGAATTATACATCTATTCAGGTATTAGTCTCCTCATTCGTCGTCTGTCTAGCCGACTGCCTATGCGCCTCTCTATGCGACCGTCTATCTATTATCTATCATCTTCATCAATTATTCCGTCTATCTGCTTGTCTGTCTATATTTCGCTCTTTCTACAGTTCAGCTGGAAGTTTTGGTCAATATTTTTAATCCTCATCCCTATTTTTTACTATCGATCCAAATTTCTGTTTGATGCAATCGATACAAATCGAGGGACTTTACCTTATCTCAAATATTCTCTTAAATCAAATAAATTGCCTAGATCTATGTAAAAACTATATAGATTACAGACTTTATAGACTACAGACTCTAAGTACTCTATATGCTTTACACTTTGCACTTTACACTTTACGAGGTAATATCTATAGGAGAATGTCTATATTGGCTAGCTGAATCAAATTAACACTTCAATATATTACTTGGACTCTATAAGGGATATATAAGTTATAGACTATATCAACATACTCTATATATTTTACATACTCTATGATCTCTATAAAATAATATACATACATACATCCAATATACAATATATGTATATGTACATATATACATTCAACATACTCGCTATTCCACATACCATATATGCCCTCTTTATAAGGTAATATCTATCAAATCCATTTACAGCTTCAACTGAATTTTCCTGCAGAATTTTCACTTTCCCTAATGAGTCTCTTGTAGGGCAATTGTGTTGCTATTAATCATAATCCATTTATTTCTAATTAACACATTATCTTCTTTGCAGTTTCCATCGAATTGAGTTCTCTTTTAAATACCTTAAACACTTTGTGGTCGAAATCGCATAACTGCAAACAGCTTAAGCTTCTCCGAAGGAATTCAATTGATTGAGGAATTTGCTGAAATAATTAATGCAAACAAAGCGAATGCCGGATGGCTCCTTATGAGCAAGATGCGAGAGAGAGAGAGAGAGAGAGATAGAGAGAGAGAGAGAGAGAGTAGGCAAATACATTGAATTACATTTAATCAAATCGCAATGAAATGTTTTGACTCTAAATTTTAATTGACACAAAATTCGTCTATCAAGGGCTTGGAGCTAAGGGGGGCGGGGGGTATTGATTCTCACTTAAATTAGTGCATGGCATCGTGCAATTATTTTATTGCACATCCTGTAAGCCGAGCCTGATGGCATTCCATTAGTCAAAGTCAAAGCCGAGGCCCATTTGAAAGGGGGAAGGCCTGCCAATCGATTTTTGGCTGGAATTCATTAGAGAGACGCAAATTGTTGAGCAATTTGACACATTTCATGGGCAAACGTTGCGTTCCAAGGCAAACGTCAGCGAGGGCCGCAACGAAAGTTGACCAAAAATTCAAGTTCGAACTCGATTTGAACTAAATGTTATATCTAGCGGTTTTCTAGCAGAGATTTCCAAGCAGTTCACTCTCATGGCCTAAAGCCTTTTGACGAGGGGCACTCAAAGAGTTGGCTCAATGTCAATAAGCATTGATTTTAGGTATATGGAATTCCCTTGTTCGAACTTCTCTTATACTCTTATATATTTTTAAAAAATTCTTCAACCAGAAACCCTCGAGGAGTTTTCCCTATGTCTATCACTGATATTACTATCATATCTACAATCTAAACTAAATATTATATCTAGCTGTTTTCTAGCAGAGATTTCCAAGCAGTTCACTCTCATGGCCTAAAGCCTTTTGACGAGGGGCACTCAAAGAGTTGGCTCAATGTCAATTATCATTGATTTTAGGTATATAGAATTCTCTTTATCAAACTTCTCTTATACTCTTATATATTTTTAAAAGATTCTTCAACCCTCGAGGAGTTTTCCCTATGTCTATCACTGATATTACCATCATATCTACAATCTTAACTTCTTAGTCCAGGTATCACATTCGTATTCCGATTGGCTTAAGCGCACTAGACTCGATTACTCTATGAGCAGCTCTCGCTCTTATCGTTATTCATACTTGGCTGCATTTATATACTAGGTAACGCCTGCTATCTACCGCCTGCTGAATGCAGCCGGCAGCCGGCAGTCGGTTCCACTTGACGGCCCAAAGTGCCAGACAAATTGAAGGCAACAACGTTTGACCATAAATCGCATTTCGCCAAGCAAACTCAAGCACAACAACAAGTTTACTGCATTTATTATATATGTATATATGTATGTATGTATATATATATTTTTCTTTTGCATATTTAAAAACATGTTTGCAACATTTTTTCTTACATATTCAAAAATGGAATTTTGTTGCTTAATTATTGAGATCAATTTTATTACATTTATTTCTTTATTCAAGTAAAAATATTTTTAAAATAGATTTCCTTTAAATTACTTTAAATGTAAAATATGTAGTATATATATAAAAATTTTTATCGTTCTTTTTTGGCCATATTTTCACTTTATCTGCCCCAAGCTGGTCAAAGTTCTATATGCAGTACTAGAGGCTTTTGGCTAGGCGCATATAGACTCAACTTTGGAAAGCGAAGAGAGAAAGAGAAAGAGTTAAACAGCAAAAGCTGATACAGCTCTAGATATACATACATGGATATGGATCTACATATATCGAGACAATATTAGAAGAGAGAGAAAGAGAGAAAGAGTTGAACTGCAAAAGCTGATACAGCTCTAGATATACACACATACATATATAGATCTACATATATCGAGCTGGAGTTATCTCTCTCATATATTCCACAAGCCAAAAGACTTAAGCATATTAAAAGCAACTTTCAAACACTTCACATGTGTGTGTGTGTGTGTGTGTGTGTGTCTAAACCAATTACAAGCGAACGACTTAACAAATTTTCAATTATACGAAAAGCAACTGCAGAGCTGCAAGCACTAAAGCCTAATAAAGTCAGCAGGCAAATGAAAAGCAGAAGCAGAAGCAGAAGAAGAAGACGACGATGATGATGATGATGATGATGATGAAGGCGGAGCTGAAAAAGTTGCCTTTAAGCTGAAAACTTTAAACGCTTTTCCTTCGCTTATCGCAAATGACAAATCTTAAAGAGCACCAACAAAAAAAAAAAAACAAAAACAAAACAAAATACAAAACACGAAACACAACGGCCATCAGGGCCCAAACAGCAAGAGGCCAGAATAGAAATAACAACTAGGCCAGATTAAACAAGTGAGTAGCTAATGCAAGGCAAGCGGCAATGACCGACTATCAAATACCCTGCCTAAGCAACATTCGAGATTGGAGGAAAAGTGTAAGAGGGAAAGGAAATTAGGTCTGGCTCAATAACTTTGTCTATAGACATATGACCTAAGGGGCGTGACCTATGCAGCTTACATTCTAGATCTAGAATACATTTATATGTATATAGAATAGATATCTATGAACTTCATCTCCCACGAGTCAAGCTATGCCTTAACATTAACTCTATAGAAAGATATACGCCCTAAGAGGCGTGGCTTTCCATATTTAGAAGATACATAGATATAACCTAGAATCTAGACATACTAGCAAAATATAAAACTCTAGCTATACCTCTAGCATAACCTGGCCATGAGTAAACCAATAAACCTATCAATAGACATACGCCCATAAGAGGCGTGGCTTATGCACCTTAGCCAATACATCTAGAAGGCATACATATATAGACGAGGCCTTAAACAACATTCCCCATCAAACAACCAACCAAAAGTCAAGCTCTACCTAGCTTTTATAAGAGAGAAACTCAATGGGTCTGCCACTAGATATATGAGGTCTATGCATCTAACCTTCTATATCTAGAAGTTATACTCTATATATACACAAAAACATATATGAACTTCATGTTCTATCAAACACCCAACACACAAGCTGGCTATGCCAATCAATATACCCGCTCTCAGTTAACGCCAACAGCTGTATAAATAGGTCAAATGGCCAGGCATTGCCGAAAATGGGCAAAAATAGCGTAACGCTCCAATTTAACTGCAGTTGGTGTAAATGTTAACGAAATAATCGCGCAGCGCCATCTAGCGTCGAGCTGGACAGGCACGCTGGGTAGCGCCCACAGCACTTAGCTTCCCCTAGCCGAAAAGTAGAAACGACCGAAGCAACTGCAATTAATCATGAGCATAAACATCAAACACCCCTCGCCCCGCCCCCTCGCGCTGCTGTTGAGCAGCAGCGGGTGGCTTGGGTGGTTGGTAATTGTCGCTAAGCCCCGACAAGCAGAGAACAGGTAAATGTCTTTGGAAGGCACTTGGAGTCTTCTTAAAGCTGCGAGAGGAAACAGTTTCGATTGTATATCAAATGCAGACGTGGAGTACTAGGTCGCTGCGGTCTATAAGGGAGTTGTGGGATAGAATTTAAGGTATTTATTTACCATATAGGTAGTTTGATATGAACTATAGACAAATCTAACATATCTGACACTTGTTAGGACTAACTTGGACTATCTTAGGGTAAACTTTGCTCCCATTCATGGCTATAGCATACCCTGCGGGGAGCCAACACTGCAGTCATTAGACATACATACATAATTTGAGAGGCACTAAAATGAAAGAACGGACGGAGGAACGCACAGACTAAGGGACTAATAGACATATATGTATGTATATAAGCACACATACAAGCATGCAGACATATGTATGTATATGGGCAGATCAACTAAGCTCGCCATCCTTATCTAGCAGTACTTGATGTCTAGTAGTACTGGGTAGGATCTACTATTTGACAATGGGGTTGGGAAAGAACAAGAACAGGATCTTATATATTATATTACACTCCATGGTAGTTCCTAGTATATCATCTGTGTAATTCTCGTACTATCTATCTATGAGAAACCAAAAATCTTTAATGAGGTCTTTAAGATTTGAAATGCCTTCCTTCATTCTAAGCTTATGCATTATGGGAAACCTCTACCGGATCTACCGGAACCCCCAAATTTGTTTAGCCATGTCAACTGCATCTCTCTCTCTTTTTTTCTATTTATCTCTCTCTCTATCTATCTTGCTCTCTCTCTCAATTTATCGCCCTCTTTCTTTCTCTCTCTCTATCTGTCGCTCTCTCTCTATCTATATCTCCAGTTCTTTCTCTCTCTCTCTCTATCTATCTCTCTTATTCTCTCTCTACCTGTCTCTCTCTCTATCTGTTTCTCTCTCTCTTTCCCTCTCTCTCTCTTTCCTTCTCTCTCTCTATATATATATATATCTCTCTATTTTTCTCTCTCTATCTATGCTTCTCCCATATGCATACTATGTATGTAGTAGTCCGATCTAGTCAGCCATTGAGTTTGTATAGGAAATTCCGATTAATGAATATGTTAACCTAGTACGACACACAGCTCCGGCAAAATTTTGTTTTGATTGAGCGGAGCTGCCAGAGGATTGGGAAATGTCGAAATATCGCTATGGAGATCTGATATTGGAAGCATTCATGGAGTTCCGTCGGCCCATGGCGCTCGAGGAGGTAATCGAATACGTTGCCGAAATGGCGGACAAATCCGTTCAGGAGGTACGCCTCTCTGTCGACAACACGCTGACCGCGGCCTGGATGCACGGCTTCGTGCGCCGAGACAAGGATCTCTATTGCCTGGAATCGATCATCAAGCCCGATGCCAACGAGCCTGACGAGGCTCGCTCCACTGGCTCTCCCGCAACGTTCATCGAGCCGCGCCTGGACAGCTCACGAGTCAAGAGCAAGAGGCGCAGACGTCGGTGAGAGTGCAGCTGTATATACGAATGTGCACACCAGGAATCTTCCTAGCGCATCGACACCGTCCCTTTCCCTCAAAACAAATTCGGACTCAGAGGTGGGTCACCGGCTTGCCCCTTGCCCCTTGGCCCCGGATAGGCAGCAACCGTTCGGATCGTGGACCCCGCCTCCATGACACACACCAATCGCTTCACATCGTAGCCCCATACGTGCTGTCCGCCGGTCTCTCCGACCGGGAAGGACAGCTTTATTAAATTAAAACGTATTTTGAATAAATCTATTTTGTTTGAAATGAAAACATGATGAAGCATCGAAGAGGAGCTCACTGCCCTAAGGCTCTACCCCCTGCCCCCACATGAGGACTCCTTCCAGCTCTTGCTCACATTCCCATTGGCTGCCTGAGCTACCCTACACCGCACTCAATTCCAGGGTATACGACTGAGCAAGCCATAGCAGAGCAAACCAAACAACAAAACAAAATTGCGCCGAAAAATCTCGGAGCAAATCAGTCCAAATCAAAGAGTCCATTCAAATGGCACCCTGGGGCTGGGGGGGAGGGGACTAGGCGGTTCGAGGCAAGGATAGATCAGTTGGTTTTCGGCAAATGCCTGTGGCTTTCGACTAATGCAACTCCTTTTCGCAGCGCTGCTTAAATTGAGGTTTGTCCTGGCCCAGCGCCATGCCAATGAAACGCATTGTGCCCCGTGGCCAGCGGCTCTCGAACAAAAGGACCCACCGACGGGCTGAAAACCAAAGCGAGTACCATTAACATCCGCATTGACATCCGCATTCCACATTCGCATTTCACTGCATGGAAAACAATCCAAGAAATCAGTCGAACGCGTTCGCAATGAAATGCTGTTTTAATTGCGCTCCATGTCGAAACAGTTGTTTGTTTCCACCAGTTCGTTCCCCACGGCAGTGGGCGTGGCCGGGCGTGGGGCCAGTGCATATGTGTGTGTGTGTGTGTGTGGGGGGGGGGGGGGGGGGGTGGAGCTAGTGGCACACTTAGCCAAGGGCAGCGGAGCGCAGCCAATTGGCAAAAATGCTTTGACATTGCGCCCAGACAACAACGAATCCATTCCAAATACGTCAAAATACGTCAATAGTGGAATGTGATCGACCAGCAGATACCCTGTATAATACATATTATATATTGATTGCAATGCTACAGATCGAAATTCGTACTTTTGACAGCAAATCCATTCCAAATACGTGAAAATACGTCAATAACTGTATGTGATCGACCAGCAGATACCCTGCACAATGCAAATTATACATTGATAGCAATGCATCAGATCCGAATTCGGGCTTTTGACAACAAATCCATTCCAAATACGTAAAAATACGTCAATAATGGAATATGATCGACCAGCAGATACCCTACATAGCACAAATTCTACATTGATTGCTATAGATTGAAGTTCGTACTTTTGACAATAAGCTTAAAGTAATCGACTATCACATACCCTGTAAAAATGTTAACAGATAGACCTGACCTGATACTCCCCAGTTTTGTCCAACAAAGTTAATCAGAAAGTATAGAGCCCCTAAAGGTTTCTATTAGTATTCCTTGAACTTAATATTTTCTATATCTGGGCTGATTCATAAGAATATATCTATGCATATCGATATATATCGATCAATTCGAATATGTCTTGTTAGAATATGAAGAACAGATTGAGTGTGGAATAGATAGAGAAGTATTGATAGAGGTATAAAGAAAATACTAGATATAATCATAGGCAAATAAATGGATATATACCTCTACTTACGACATATTACGTAAGCTGATTCATAGTACGCAACGTTCCCTAGGCCAATATACCCCATATTTATATTTTTTGGTTACAGGGTATACAAATTCTTGGCACTACTGAAGACTGACTGCATTGCTGATCCCAATAAAGATATACTTATACATATCGAACTCGCATTGAGTCCACTGAAATAATTCTCAAGGTAGAAAGCTGAAATTCCATTTGAGGTCAATAACTTGAAAGAAACTTCCAGCTTTTCCTCGAAATAATAATGAATATGGCCAACGCAATTCCCCCATCTCAATGCCCCATTTGTGTAGCGCATCAAATGCCTGAATTGACTGCATCATTTGGAGGCCCCAAATTCGGCCGCGTTTGCTATTCAAATTCAAATTCAAATTCAGTTTCAGTTTCAGATTTTTGATTCCATTTCTGTTTGCATTTCCATTTCTGACTTGGATGCAGTTACTGATTGGGGCATGAATTGGCATTCTCTCTTCGATTGTGCCTCGCAGCGCAGCAGCTGAACGCATGCAATGCAACTAGCAGATACCCTGTAGTGGGGCCTTAAATATTTTAAGTAGAAGCTGGATTGGACTATGCTCTGATAGGCTTATATATATACCCTGCTAAGGCTTATATAGGGCAGCCAACACTTGGCATATTCCGAATCTCATACCCGAAAATAGACTTTTATAGGGTATTGCATATGGAGAATTAAGCTGTTCATACATTTTTCGTATTTCTAATCTTTCGGAATAATGCATAAGCGATAATGATGTTAGCAGATAGTTGTGTATACCCGACATATAAGGTCTATAGGGTAGAACATGTAGAAAATATGTAGGTAGAACATGTAGAACATATCTTCAATTTTATGTCTCACTATAAGTAAACCGTTCATTCCAATTTAATTGAATTTAATCGATATTGTGAATTCCTTTATGTGTACTAAATAATTTACAGGGTAGCTGCAGATATGTACTTATGTATAATGTGTACTCAAGACATACCTAAATTCTGCAAAGTTAATCACATAGCAATTGAAAATACCTATAATAATTACAGGGTATATGTAGGCATGTAAGTTGTATCTCTACTTTAACGTATTTCTTATAATCGACCAAGGAACAGTATAAAATATTTCATTTATATAGCAGTGAATGGTTCATACGCTACAAATAGCTTATAACAGGGTATACCATCTCTCTCACTCACTCACTCACTCACTCTCTCTCTCTCTCTCTCTAATTGACTTTGGCCTACATTATCCAAACAAAAACCATAAAAAACTCCTTAAAATACTTTTAAAAAGCCCAAGCCAACGATTACTTTTTTACAGGGTATATGCTCTGAGGCAACCGAGAACTAGCTGACGCGCTGCTGTGCAGCTGTTGATGGCTGGAATTGCTGGCAGCTGGTGCAACAGCGCTTGGGGAGCAGGAAGGAAGTCGAGCGATTGCGTGCAACTGCAGTGGGAGCATTAAAAATGCATTCGAATCGATTGACCACCCTCCCACCCTCCACGCCCCCTCTTGCCAGACCGCCTACTGCCTTGCGCCTGGCTCGTGCCTCAGCCAGGTAGCGGTCAACAGCTTTGCCGTCTGCTGCGCCTGTTTCTCCTGCTTGACTGTTCCCAAGGCGCGCGCGCTCATTGCCCACGTTGCACGTGAACAAATTGCATTAACTGTGCTTTATGAGCAGCTCGTTATCAGCTTTGGCTTCTCATTTCCTACGCTCTCCCTCCTCCCTCCATTCCACTTTCCTCCTGCTCATGCTGCTCCTTCATCTGCAGCCTTTCCTTGCGCTCCTGTCGCTGTTCCAGTTACTACTTTCTCCACACTTTCTCCTTGCCGTTTCCTGCTTGCTCATTGGCCTCTGTCTTCTGCTCCTGCTTCATCTCAGTCTTGGCTTCTTCATTCCAGTCATCCTCCTTCTCCTGCTCTGGCTTTATACCCTTCCTACCCTTTCCACTTGCTGCCATCTGTTGATTCCTCCTCTCCTCCTGCTTTTGCAACTCCTTCTCCTTCGCCCCTCCTTCTGCTCAGCATCAACGCCTGCCTCGTCGCGCCTCGCTGGCTGCCTTGCGGAAGCGATTGTGTGACCCGCTGCCAAATTGTTTGCTCGCCGCCAGCAGCGCCGAGGAGCCGGCGACCTCGTCCTTCTCGGGCAGATGCGCCACATGCAGTATGTCCCAGAGCAGCTTGCCGCTCTCCTGCGACTGCAGCAGCTCGGCCAGCTCCGTCTGGCTGAGCTGCAGCAGCTGGCGCAGGCTGCCGCCCTTTCGCATCAGGCCATGGACATTGCGCGTGTGGACGCCCGGCAGGCGCAGCAGGAAATCGTGGATGGCGTTGTTGTACTGCAGCTGCTCGCCCGGGGCTGGGCCGGCCTCGTCGCTGCCCAGGGCGGCGGCCACCTGGGCATCCGGCTGCTCCTTGCCCAGTTTCAGTTCCTCGAACAGCTGGGCCGTCGCATACGGGCTGGGGGACCAGATGAGCCGCAGCCGGGGGAAGTGCAGGGTGAGCAGCTGCAGCTTCTGCATGATATCCGCATTCGTGGCCGTCGTCTGCTGGGAGAGCATGAACTTGCCCTGCAAGTGGAACGGCCGGTTCTGGTCGAACTCGATGAGCAGTATGGGCTTGGCGTAGTAGCGCTGCATCTGGACGCACTGGTTGTAGAGCCGGCCCGAGTTGAGTGACCCGATCAGATCCGAGATCGACTTGCGCTCCACGCACATCTCCGGCGTCAGAATGTAGTCGCCGATGGTGATGGTCACCGGCACCACCTCCAGGCCGCGCCGGTGGATCAGGCACGGCAGATCGGACCGAAACTCGCGCATGTCCACGATGATCTTGGGCGTGATCCGTGCACTGGCCAATGCCACGCCCGTGGCGGCCCCCTGACGCGTCTGCGCGTTCGTCGGCTCCTCGTCCTCGTAGCTCTTGTAGAGCACAAAGGCCTCGTCCGTCTTGCCATCCTGATACTCGGGTATGACCATTTTCTGTGGGAATCGATGAGAGCGAAGTTAGCTTCAGTTCAATGCCAGACTTAGAGATACCCTAGCTACATATACGGCATCTATGGGAGCATAGAGCATAACGAATGCAAGGAAATTCTACTATCGCTCT
>NW_022046249.1:0-36122 GCF_001654015.2 Drosophila navojoa | reverse complement strand
GGCATCTATGGGAGCATAGAGCATAACGAATGCAAGGAAATTCTACTATCGCTCTTCTCTGCGATTCTCATATACCTTCTACTTCTATTAAAAATATTATTTATATTATGATTTCTCTTCTTAATATCACTCTCTATAAAGACCATTTTCTATAGGAATCGATGAGAGCGAAGTTAGCTTCAGTTCAATGCCAAACTTAGAGATACCCTAACTATGGCATCTATGGGAGCATAGAGCATAACGAATGCAAGGAAATTCTACTATCGCTCTTCTCTGCGATTCTCATATACCTTCTACTTCTCTTAAATATATTATTTATATTATGATTTCTCTTCTTAATATCACTCTCTATAAAGATCATTCCATCTCTCTCTCTCACTCTCTCTCTATCTCTTCTCTTTTCCTCTCCAGTTCTCTCAGACTTTTTCGTTTTGTTTCCTCCCACTCATCCTTCATTCAACCTCCTCTGTTGTCTATCTCTTCTCTGATTTCTCTCGCCTAAGATCTACGAACTCTCCCTCGCTCCCTCTCCCTCTTTCACTCACACTCTTCGTTTCGATGATCAGCTCGAAGGCGGACTTTTCACGCCGCAAACTGGTCAAATAGGATTGCTCCTCGACGGTGCGCGCATGGATCAGGAAGTAGATCTTCATGCGGTCGTCGGGCGGCAGGCGACGACGCGCCTCGAAGACCTCCAGCTGCCGTATGGCCGTCACATTCGTGTTGTACATGATCACGTAGTGCGGCTGCAGTTGCTCCAGCATGTGCTCCAGGGCCATGGAGCCCTCGCGCTCCGTCTTGAAGGTCTGCAGGCAAATGCAGGGCTGTCGATGGGCGGCCAGTGCCGCCGACACGTCGAACTGCTCCAGTTCGGGTATGATCTCGAAGATCGAGGCATTCGGATCGGGATCGCTGGGCGCGGCCTGGGTCATGGTGAGCATGTAGCTCTCCTCGAACAGCTGCTGCTGCAGCTGCGCCTCCGCATCCGTCTCGCTCAGCAGCTGAGAGAGCTCGTCGAGCGCCGGCGGAGCTGCCGCCGGAGGAGCAGCAGCCGCAGTGTTCGGCTCCAGCTTGACGCCGTCCGCCTTGGCTGCCGGCTCTGCCATGGCGGCGCCCTGACTCTGCTTGGCAAACTCGTCGCTCAGCTTGCCAACGAGCACCTCGTGCCGCAGCGCCTGCTGCAGCAGGTAGCGAGCGCTGCCCTGGGTCAGGTACTGCTTCAGCTGGTAGCAGGCGCGCGCGTCCTGGCAGAGTATCAGCACCTTGGGCGGGTCCAGGTGGCCGGCGCCTCGCCGCCGACTCATGTCGCCGGGTATGTCCTGCGTGAGCAGCTCGCTCAGCGCCTGCCACTTGGGGCACGGCTCCGGCTCAAATTCTGTGCGGGAGCGAGAGGGAGTTTGAGCTGGCGTGCCACGATTTATGGATAGAGAACTCACCATTTTGGCCATTGTAGACGCGCTGCTTGGAGAGCACGAATATCTGCTCGGCGGCATCCATGAGCGTCCAGCCCGAGTTGCTAATGGCGTACTCTGTGCTGCGGTAGCGTTTGATCAGGGCGTACGAGCTGACGGCATCGTGGTACATCGTGGATCTGGGTAGATAAAACCGTATTAGGTCTGTGTGAATGAAGGGGATTGATGGACTGACTGGATTGATTGACACTTTGATTGAGACTAACATGGACTGACTGAGTACGGGATGATGGACTGACTGGATTGATTGACTGAGAGACTATGTGAATGATTGACGGACTGATAGGTGATTGACTATGATGTACCAGCTGATTACTTGATTAACTATGTCTGATTGATTGACATTGAGTGACTGTCTAATTGATTGACTGACTGAATGACATATTGATGATTGAGACTAACTAAACGATTGACTGATGAATGATTGACTGACAAGTACTAGCTTATTAATTGATTGACTATGTTTGATTGATTGACATTGAGTGACTGATTGTTCACAAAGTCTAATTGATTGACTGACTGAATGACAAATTGATGATTGAGACTAATTAATTGATTGACTGACTGATGAATGATTGACTATGATGTACCAGCTGATTATTTGATTGACTATGTCTGATTGATTGACATTGAGTGACTGTCTAATTGATTGACTGACTGAATGACATATTGATGATTGAGACTAACTAAACGATTGACTGATGAATGATTGACTGACAAGTACTAGCTTATTAATTGATTGACTATGTTTGATTGATTGACATTGAGTGACTGATTGTTCACAAAGTCTAATTGATTGACTGACTGAATGACAAATTGATGATTGAGACTAATTAATTGATTGACTGACTGATGAATGATTGACTATGATGTACCAGCTGACGATTCGATTGATTATATCTGGTTGATTGACATTGACTGACTGTTAACAAAGTCTAATTGATTGACTGACTGAATGACAAATTGATGATTGATTGATTAACTAATTGATTGACTGACTGATTAATGATTGACTATGATGTAGCAGCAAATTATTTGATTGACTATGTCTGATTGATTGACATTGACTGACTGATTGTTCACAAAGACTAATTGATTGACTGACTGAATGACAAATTGATTGATTGAGACTAATTGATTGACTGACTGATGAGAAATTGACTAAGATGTATCAGCTGATTATTTGATTGACTATGTCTGATTGATTGACATTGAGTCACTGTCTAATTGATTGACTGACTGAATGACAATTGATGATTGAGACTAATTAATTGATTGACTGACTGTTGAATGATTGACTATGATGTACCAGCTGATGATTTGATTGATTATATCTGGTTGATTGACATAGACTGACTGATTGTACATAAAGTCTAATTGATTGACTGACTGAATGACAAATTGATGATTGATTGATTAGCTAATTGATTGACTGACTGATTAATGATTGACTAAGATGTACCAGCTGATTATTTGATTGACTATGTCTGATTGATTGACATTGACTGACTGATTGTTCACAAAGTCTAATTGATTGACTGACTGAATGACATATTGATGATTGAGACTAACTAAACGATTGACTGATGAATGATTGACTGACAAGTACTAGCCTATTAATTGATTGACTATGTTTGATTGATTGGCATTGACTGATTGATTGATTGACCAAATGACTAGCTGATGAATAACGTACTGATTGACTGAGATGTACTGGATGATTAAGTGATTGACTAAGTCTGATTGATTGACATGGGCCAACTGATTGATAACTAAGTCTGATTGATAGCTAACTGACTGATTAAGTAATCACACTCAAGCTGATTGATTGACTGTATGATTGATACAAAATCTAACGATTGAATGGTGGATTGCTTGACTGAGGGACTTTATCTGATTAAATTAAACATCAACATAGGGCTATCTAGTTGATTGACCGGCAAATTGATTGATTAATTAACTGAATGATTGATTGAGTAACTCTGATTGACTGATAGGCTAGTTGATTCACAGGGTAGCGGATTGATGTAGAGAGACTGGTTCATTGATTAACTGGCAAATTGATTGATAGGTGGACTCCCTTCCATTGCTATTCGATTTCTGCCTGAATATAATACATAGTCTATCTCTTTCTATCACTCACATCATAAGACTGCGCAGTATTTTGAGATCGGCCACGATGAGTTTTGTTTGCGAGTTGAGCTGATGCCAAATGCAGTCCAATTGGGCTTGCAGAATCTTGTGGAACTTCTTGGTGACACAATTCTCCACGGTGACCGCTTCCATGTCGACGGTGCGATTGATGCGCTTGATTTCGCGCACCAGGAAGTTCATAATGTCCAGTATGTGGGTCTGGATGGAGCTCACCCGCTCGCTGAGCGGCACGTGCAGCTCGATGGTCTGCGCCTGCCACGGATGCAGTGCGGCACGCACCGTGGCATGGAATCGCGGCCAGATGTACAGTTGCTTCACGAACAGATTGCGCATGGTGCGCTCGATGTGGGAGTAGCCAATGGTGAAGGCCTCCGGGCTGCTCGAGAAGGCCTTGATGAAGCCGGTCTTGTTGCGCTGGCGATAGAGTCGCAGGGCGAACGCCTCCTGGCAGCTCTCGATGATGCTGTGGGCGCGCAGCACGATGATGCCCGTGATCAGCTCAATGGGTATGCGCTGCTTGAGCAGATCAACCACCAGGATTCGCGTGGATATGAACTGAATGCCGCCCTCCAGGTAGACGCGTTCGCTGCGGTAGAGAGGGACGTATTAGCAGCAATTGGGGATAAAGCAGCGCCACTCACCGCTCGGTAGCCGTATTGGCCACCTCGTGCACATATTTGGCATCCAGCTTGGACTTGTAGTACTGCTCCTCCCAGTCGGAGCTGTTGATCACCAGCAGCAGATTGCCCGCGTCGCTGTAGACCTTCAGGATGTGCAGCAGCACGCGCTCATAGCTCAGACCTCTGCAGAATAGAGTTCGGATTAGCTGCGATTAGATGCAGTAAAGCAGACAGCTTACTTGGCTGCCACGAGCAGGCCGTCGGCGTGCACCAGGTCGAGAAACATTTGCTTTTCATACTCCAGCAGCTGGACATCTTTGCGCATCAGATATTCCTCGGCCGTGACCAGATTGGCCAGTTCCTCGTCCTCCAGGGTCTCGTTGGACTCGGGCAACGGAGCGGCCGCTGGCTGTTCATCTGTTTCGCTTGTCTGAGCTTCGGTTGCGTCCGACATGGCGCAATAATTTCACAAATAAACAAAACAAAAACAGCCGGCATTTACCTATCGATAGCACTCATTTGCACGCGGCGAAAAAGATATCGATACGCGTAATTTTAGTGGCCCACACACGTTATATTTCGCTTGGCAAAGTCTTATGGTTTAAATAATGTGTCTTATTTTTTGGTTTTTAGCTGTTTTAAATGTAAATTAGCAATAATGCAGCTACCCCCAACAAAAAATTAAGTCATCGCAATTATTTGATTATTTTTAATTCAATTTGTTGATAAACTTCATCGATACACGAACTATGATTTATATTGGAACATCGATATTTATATAGTCAGTTGGCCGGGTAAGCACGTGTGCCTTGCGTTCAAAGCGATTCAGATTTGTCAGATTTGGCAGATTTGTGCAAATTGAAGACAAGTCACGACGTACAATAAATCTTCATGAAATTTTTCTAAATAAAAATTTCCTGAAAATGGACAAGATATCAGCGTACGCCGCTTACGTCCAGGGGTCAAAGAAACCGTCGAAACGTTCACAGAAGCTAGCGAAACTTTTGTCAAAGGGGTCAAAGAAGACTACAAAGGGAACAGAAGGTAAGGGGGAAATGGACGAGGCAGCTCTAAGGGCAGCTGAAAAAGCGGCTGCAAAACAAACGAAGAAAATAAGGAAGGCCGTGGAAAAGAGAGTCGCAAAGAGAGCAGCAGAGAAAGCCGAAAAGGAAGCAGCAGAGGCCGCCGCAAAGGCAGAGAAGAATATTGTTGAAAATGAGAAGCCGCCAGAGAGCGTGAAAGAGCAGCCAGAAAATGCAGATGCAAATAACGGAGAGTCGAACAAACTGTCAAACGGCAATCAGCTCCAGAAGTCGAAGGCCGCCATAAAGAGCAATTTTGACAGTTATTTGATGGATTTCCAGAGCTTCTGCGATTTCACCTCCACTGGGAGCAGCTTCATGTGCGAGAGTGGCGGCTGCACCAATAGCGACGATAAAGACGCTACAACTGGCCACGATGAGAGCAAGAGTGACGAATCGGATTCTGGCAGCGATAGCTATTCGAATGATTTTGACGTCAGCTTTGACAGCGACGCCACTGACAGTAGCAGCGACAACGGTGACGACTATCTTGATTTGAGCTTCAGCAGTGAAGAGGATAATGGCGATAGCCAGAGCGAAAGCGACTATAACGGTAACTGTTTCCATAACAGCAATGCTTGCTCGCATAACGGTGCTAATCACAGCAACGATCAATTCAGTGAGGAATACACGCTGAACAGCACTGCCATCAGCACCACCAGCACCACCAGCGCCAGCGCCAGCGCCAGCGCCAGCAGCAGCAGCGCCGAGCCACGCACAGCAGCCAAGCGCAACGTGCCTATCGACATGAACAACAATAAAAATAAGCCGACAGCAGCCAAGCAGCAGAAGATGTCACAGAAGCAGGAGCAAGCTCCGGTGGGTAAGCAGCGCGCCAATCCGGCGCCATCGTGCCCCCTGCCGCCGCGTCCTGTCAAGACGATGATCAAGTCGTGTCCGCTGCCACCCAAGGCGCCGGCTGCCAAGCCCGTGCCGAGCAAGTGCCGTCTGAGCAGCCGCGAATCAACCGGAAAGAAAACCCCAGCCAAATCGTGCCGCCTCTCCAGTGCTCCGGCCGACAAGATGGCCAACAAAATGGCGGCTCCGTCGCGCAAATCAACCAGCAAGAACAACAACAACAACAACAACGAAATCAACAACAACAACAAGGAAAACGGTCTCAACTCGCACGCTTCACTGGTGACCGGCACTGAGACGCAACGTGGTCCGGTGCATTTGGCGAGCAGCATCGAGGAGGGCAAGCGCATGCTCAACTGGCTGCTGAATCCGATAACCGCGGAGAGCTTCTTCGATCAGTACTGGGAGCGCAATGCATGCCAAGTGAAGCGCAAGCTGCCGGACTACTACAGCCAGCTGATCTCGTTCCAGATGATCGACGAGATGCTAATCGAGAACCAGCTGGAGTTCACCACCAACATTGATGTGACCACCTATAAGAAGGGCGTGCGCCAGACCCTGAATCCCGTCGGACGCGCCATGTCCCCGGCCATTTGGGGCTACTACGGCGACGGCTGCAGCATCCGCATCCTGAACCCGAGCACCTATCTGCCCAAGCTGCGTCAGCTGTGCAGCTCATTGCAGGAGTTCTTCCACTGCCTGGTCGGGGCGAACGTCTATCTGACACCGCCGAACAGCCAGGGATTCGCACCACACTACGACGACATCGAGGCCTTCGTGGTCCAGGTGGAGGGCCGCAAGCGCTGGCGCCTGTACGCCCCGCCGCAGCAGTCGGACGTGCTGGCACGCACCTCATCGCGCAACTACAAGCAGGAGGAGCTGGGCAAGCCGCTCTTCGACGCCTTCCTCGAGGCGGGCGACATCCTCTACTTCCCTCGCGGCACCGTACACCAGGCCGTCACCGACCCGAAGCAGCACTCGCTCCACATCACACTCAGCGTCTACCAGCAGCAGGCGTACGCCAATCTGCTGGAGGCGCTGATGCCCTCAGTCCTGGAGCGCGCCATCAAGCACCATCTGACATTGCGCCGCGGCCTGCCGCTTGACATCTGGCAGCACGTCGGGCTGGCCAAGGGCGGCAAGCAGAGCGAGCAGCGCGACCAGGTCCTGACTAGCACCAAGCAACTGGTCCAGCGCTATCTGATGCCCACCGACGCCCAGATCGACGCTGCCGTCGATCAGCTGGCCAAGCGCTTCCAGCACGAGGCGCTGCCGCCCTCCATCAAGCCGGAGGAGGAGGTGCGCACCGTCTTTGGCTCGCGCAGCGTCACCGATAGCCACGGACAGTGCCTCTGCGACTACGAGCTGACCGAGAACACAAAGGTCCGGCTGCTGCGCGCCAACATCCTGCGCCTGGTGGCCGAGGGCTCCAGTCTGCGCGTCTACTACTACGTGGACAACGCTCTCGAGTACTGCAAGAACGATCCCAACTACATGGAGATCCAGCCCACAGAGGCGCCCGCCGTCGAGGCCCTGATCACCACATATCCCAAGTACTTGAAGATCGGCAAGCTGCCCCTGCGCAGCGCTGACCGCCGCATCGAGGTGGCCACGGCGCTCTGGGAGCGCGGACTGCTCATGACCGAGAAGCCCTTCAAGTAGAACCCATTACACATATACATGAACATGTCTCCAACATGGACTATGATAACATACCCAGGGCTGCAGCAAGCTCATCCCACACCAAGTCTACCATGCGCTGTGATTCGCCGCACACTAAATCATACTCTAGAATTATAACTGTAACAACTAACCATACACAATCATACACCATCGCACACTCTGTACTCACCTGATCTGATATACACCCCAAGTGCACTACCTTGCTATAAATGATTAATATAATTGTATTGTACACCTTAACTTCAAGATATCCTGTAATTCACACTAAATCATACTCTTGAATTATAACTGTAACCACTAACCATACACAATCATACACCATCGCACACTCTGTACTCACCTGATCTGATATACACCCCAAGTGCACTACCTTGCTATAAATGATTAATATAATTGTATTGTACACCTTAACTTCAAGATATCCTGTAATTCACACATGTTTTTTATCAAATTGTCATGTACTTTTGATCGTTAGCTATAATTCCATCTGCAAATCAAAATGTCTTCTAATGAAATGTGTCCTACGCGAGCGAAAAATAAAGTATTTTTATAAAAGAAAAATGTTTTCGATATAATAGATCTCTTGGGCACACATTTATAAGTTTCACGCTAATGGACAACTATTAGATACAAAGAGCTAATCTTACAACTCATATTCAGACGGTATAAGACTAGCTCCAAATGGAATTATGAGAACTACGATTCAAGCAGTAAAAAATTAACAATTGTAAGAAAACGGATTTTAATGCAGTGCATACATATATATATGACATACTGACTACATACATATATACATCTATATATCAATGAAAAGAATGGAAAACTAGAGAAGCCTTTGGAGGAGCAGCATCATTTAGGCGCTGCGAATTCTCTTGCGCTCGCGATATAAGCTCTCCTTTTGTACTAGAAGAGGGAAATAATGACAATTAGCATTACAGCAGGTATGGAGTTGAAATGGTTGTCACTCACTGTACGGATCGAAGCGAATCAGCTCTATTTTGTCTGCGAGCCGCTCACGGAAGAGATTGAACTGATGCCCGCTGACCACGCTCTCCATCAGCACCATGATGCGCCTGTTGATTGACAGAATACTCTATGAATGCTGTTCATAAGTTAGTCCGATGACAGTTAATCACTTACTTGCTCTTGACTTTCTTGAAAAGCACGTCTGTTAGCCTCATTTTTGTTAGAGTTGAGCGAATTTACTTATTTCGGTTAACACCTGAAAATTGTTGTGCAAGCCGACAGCCAAAAAATGTGCTAAAAAACGACACAAACAGCTGATTGCTCGCACATGTTGAGCTATCGATTGTTGTGCTGTTAACCAGTCACACTGGGCGCGCAATTTCAAACGAACAGCCTGCATCTATTTGTTTAATTATATATTAATAATATTACTAATGAGATAAGAGCTCTTACTTACTTTACCCAAATTTGCATCAGAAAGAGCGCCAATACACAATCATGTTTTACGCTTCCACATATTGTTCAACTATCGATTTATGATGTGCTATCTTGCTGTGCCAAAAATTGTATAATAATTTATTTATAATAAATATAAATGTAATGCTCATCTTTTAAATAATAATTATCCTTTCTTTTTAAAGCCCTGCTTAATTTGAATGATTTCATATTTACATATTGGCAAGGCGCTAAAAAGTTACACATACAGCTAAAGCAAATCGCACTAATCGCACACACGTGCCTATCGATTTTACTAGTTCTGTTCAGTACCATCAACGCGCGCAATTCAAAACGTATTTACATTTGTCTTTTGTATTTTTGTTGTGCTTTGTACTTTCTTGCGCTGACACTGACATAGTCTTAACCTTCTGTAAGTATATAAGTCGCGTCCCTGAAGCCAACGCAAAGCAAAGCTTAATCCACTTACATTTCTTTTTTCCTAAAAAGCGTGTATTTAAAGCAATTCAAACAACAGACCGTGTCTGTCCCTGCCCCTGTCCCTGCACAAACTCTTGGCTGTGGCTCACGATCTGGCTGGCTAGACAAGAGTCACATCACACACATCAATAAGCGCATGACTAGACTTCCGCTGCCGACGCGTCGCCGCTACTGCCGCCGCCGCCGCCGCCGCCGCTGCCACCTTCGCTACTCTCTCTCTCTCACACACACACACACTATGTGTATGGGTATGTGGGGTGATTCTTTTCCGTTTCCGTTTTGTTGCGCTGGTCGTTAAATAGCTTAAGCTGATACAAATTAAATTAAATGAATACATAGCAAGGCGCTCATTGTCAGGGTCAAAGGGGAGGACGGACGAGGACACGACGAGCGCACTTCGGTTCGGCAGCACGCACACATAACCTCAAACAATGACGCCAATTGGCACAAAAGCTTAAATGTGTAATCCTGTCGAGTTGACTGTAACGGTAACTGTAACGGTATTGTTGATTCTTGGACCTATTACCATATATATATGTACGTATGTAGGGAGGTAAGGTCAACAGCATCGGCAGCAACAAGAGCTGAGTAAACCAACTTTACGCAACTAGACACGCATACACACATATATAATTTCATATGTATGTGTATGTATTTGTATTGTAGTAAGAATAATCAGTTTGGCAGAAGCAGCAGCAGCAGCAGCAGCTGTAAAGGCGGTAATTTGCCTTTATGCGCTGCTCACGTGCTTTCACACGTTGCTCAACACTAATGTCAAAAAGCACGTGCAGCATCTCGCTCGCACCTGTACCAAAACCCTTACTGCCTTGAATGCAGCCAAGCTTTGGCTAGCGCCAGCTTTAGAAACCAAACAAAAACATGAAACACACATATACATATATATATATACACACACATGTACATGGCGAAGCAAACTCGGCAGCTCTGCACGATGCAGCCCAAAAAAGTAGACTAAGAATATTGAGCTAGCCAGCGTTATTACATTATTATAAAATACGGTATTGTTACAGGATAAACATAAAATACCTACTATTCTTATAGAATATAAGATATATAATACTATATGTTTAATACTTAACGTCATATGTAGCCTTTCTAAGCCCGCTCTATTGTGCTGGACGCGACTGTCCGTAAGCACAACACACTCTCACACACACACAGCAGCTGCTGCTGTGTAGTCGCACTTGTAGAGCTTTTCAAAGCGTATAGGGCTGAAGCTGAAGCCAAAAAGCTCATGCGGCTGACGACAACGTCATCGTGTAAATAAACGCAAGTTCAGTCCATCAACGACACTCGTGCGAGGCGGATGCGAAAGCGCGCGCAACTCTCTCTGCCCAGTGCCATAAACAAAACATTGACAGGAGTAGTAAGAAAAAGTTGCCTCTTTTACAATTCTGAAGTCGAGTCCGAGTCCAACCAACAACAGCAAGAACAACAAATAATATAACAAATACACTAACAAACAGCACGAGCAGCTTCCTAGGCCTTGCTTGCTCTTCTTGTTGTTACAACAAAGAATAAAAAAAAAAAAAACAATAACAGATTTTTTTGTTATTTTTTTTCGCGTGTTGCGTGTAAATAAAAAGCGTAAAGCAACTTTTTCTTGCTATTTCCGAGTGTTGCTATTTTTTTTTTTTGCAATTTTTTCATGTGTTGCAGCAATTACCAAAAAATATAAATAATAAAAAAACAACAACAAAATGCCAAACAAGAAAATATAAACAAGAAATCACAGACAGTATTTACAGCAGCAGTAGCAGCGCAGCAGAAGCCAGCGTCAGCGCCGACAGCGGTAAGCATTCAAAATATTAGTTAAAAGCCAGAAGACAAAAACAAACCAAAAACAAAAAAAAACAAAAAACATTTGCATTGCATAGAATTTTAGCTTATGCGCGCGTTACCTCGCTCTCGCTCTCTCCTCCTATATCTCGCTGCGTCCCTGTGTGGGTGTGTGTGTGAGTCCTGTTAGGTTTGTCCGTTTTATGTTTATGTGTGTGAGTGCGTGTGTGTGAGTGCGGCAATTCATGTTGTTGTTGTTTTTGTTTTTGCAGCGCGCTTTTAGGCGCAACTCGAATGCAGCCAAAAAGCAAAAAAAGAAATAAAACGAAAAAGCAGCACAAAAATAACTAATTAAAATGTCCGCAACTGTCAGTCGCACGCAGCATACCTAACCCTGGACTGCCCCCTTGCCCTTGCCGCTTGCCCCACGCCCTTCGCCCCTGGCCTATGTCTTGCTCTTTCGCTATGCCTCTATTCATGCCCATTGAATTTCGCATCCTCTCGACTGCGTCCTTGGCCATGCGCCCACACGCAATTGCATTTACAGTTACGGACATCACAGCCGCAGTCGCAGTCGCCGTCGCCGTCGCCGTCGCCGTCGTTTGCCGTTGCAGTTCCCATTTTTTTTCGCATTCCTTTTGCACGTTGTTTTTGCCGTTACCTAGAAATTGCAATTTTCCATTATCGCATAGATTCATTTATCTGAGAACTCTACAAATGATACTCTGTAAACTGAAATTAATACCAGGGGTGTATACGACTGCAATAAGTACTCAGCAAATATACTATGTATATCATCTAATGATGACCCTTTGATAACTATCGTCAGGGGCTGCTACAGTCCTAGACAGACATCAGAGCATATTGGGTATGCTCGAGGGTATGCGGAAATTAACTTATCTAATTTACAATTTCCCTTCATAATGACTATTATTCTCAATTTAATTAAATCTAAGAAAATAAAAAAATAAAAAGTAATTTCAAATACTTTTTGGGAGCCCAAAGAATTTTCTTACGTTTCTCACTTCTTAGAATACGGAACAAAAAATTCCCCAAAGCAGAAATAGTTGACTTCAACTTCCTAGTTCCGAGAAGAAATTACCCAAGGGTAATTGTCAAAGGCAAAAGGCGATTTCCGTTCCGCTTAGGGCTTCTCCTTGTAAGCTGTCAAAGGGAACAATCGAGTAGCGGTAAATAAATACAAAATTATAACTAAAATTGAAATTTAAGAGGTCTCTACTAAGAGTATATCGAATTCTTGGCGTAACCATTAGTAATCCTATATTTGTTAGTATTAATCTCACCTAACAAAGCAAATGTTTTTCATTTTTCTAGGGAACACATTTTATGTGAAACGAAAGATGTATCATACACATATACACCTATTCAATAAATATTTGCAATGTCGTTTTTAGTACAGCTCTTTTTCGATATTTCTTAGAGGAGGTTTATAGAATCTGAATAATTCATTATTTTAAGCATCTAGCTCTAAAGCCTTAAAAGATATCGTTCTGTTTTCCGATTTTTTGTTTTCATCTCCAATGGGTGCGCATATGTATATACTAAATATATCTATACGGATGTTATTGACTTGAGTGTATGACGAATTTTGACATAATGACAAATTTTACACAAAGCCAAAAAACTTGTTTTTCACTTCGTCAATTAATATAGAAAAAAAAAATCAAACCCAAAGCACAAGTATAAAATACTTTTTACTACATGTCTGATTTGTCCCTTAAATAGTCGAAAACAATTAACAGTTACTTTCAAACTGTAATCGAGACTGCTTTAACCAGCATATTTACGTGTAACGGTAATATTAGCGCAGTGCCTTTTTATACTACGACTACTTGTTTTTGTTGTTGTAAATTTTTCAATGTACAGTAAGATCAGCAGCATCAGGCTGACTCCCAGCTTCAATTAGCGTAAAAGCAGCGACGCCGACTGGCAGGTGAAGTGCGTTAATGAACAGTGAGGGAGAGGGAGAGGGAGAGAGATAGCGAGAGCGTGTCAGGGAGTAAGTCGGCCGAGCAGAGCAGATACATACATATGTATGTAAGTAAATGAATAAATAAATAATGTAAACAAAATATTAAATTAGAAGAAATTTACTTATGCACGCCGACGCAAACACAATTGAATGGAGCGAAAGGCAGAGCGAGAGCGAGAACGAGAGCGACAGTGTGAGAGAGGTGTGAGAAGGCGGCTGGCTGGCATACAAAGCATATACAAAAGTAAATTGTGCAAAAGCCCATTATAAATAAAGCAAAAACAAAATTTACACACACTCCCTCTCTCGGTCTGGCACGTTCTCTTTGCGCGCTGCTCACTGCTGCATGCCAAAGTTTGAGTAGCACTGGGAAGCATTGCAGCCACTTGTTCCTTTTTTCATATGTTCACAGTTGTAAGGCAATCGCAATTTGCATAGCAGCGAAAGTTGTCGCTTGGCGAGTAAATCCGCTATACCCTATTCAAATCTAATGTAGAGACTATATTACGCACAAAGCTGAAATAATCTTGTGCGTCATTATAATCAATTTTTTGATATAAAAAACAACGTGACTATATTCTAATAAAAGGCATTTCATGATATACACATATACATACAAACATATGTATGTATATGGATTACAGGGTATTTCGCCATCGGTCTTTCAGAATTGTTATACTTTTTTTTTTGCTTGTTTGCCTGGCTGCTTGATGTAAAGATTGTGCAATAAAGCTACAATAACAAACAATTGCTGCACACTCATTACACACACACGCACAATCTCGTATATCGATAGAGATATGCATGTAAAATGCTGTGAGCGAATTTAGCAAATACAAATGCACTCTCGCGCTCTCGCGATCGTTGGCCACGCATACGCTAACATTTGTGCTCTCACCACACTCACCTTTTTACACTTTCGTTGTGCTTTGATAAACGAATGGCAGCGCTGGTGGCGGCGGCGGCGGCGACAGCGGTAGCGACTGCATGGCGAGCGCGTATCCATTGCTGTGCCGCTCTCAGCCGGTCAGTTGTTTGGCTGAGCTTTTCCCGTTAGCCCACTCGCACTCGCACTCGCACTCGCGCACATTGCCCGATAAACACAAAACAAACGAAAATCCAAAGAACAAATATACACACACGCATAGACAAGCATGAGCACATAAAAGCCGCGTCACGGCGACGACGGCAACGTGTTTCGGTTTCGATTGTTTGGCAGGGCAAAATACAGAAGCTTTAAATACAGTTACTTCTTATACACAAGGTGGCAGGCAGACAAAAGTGCGCGACTCTGTTCAAAATGTTGTTGTTGTTATTGTTATTGAGCTGATCTTCAAATATTGTTTGTTTGCTTTTTGTTGTTGTGTTAATTTGTGTGTGGGTGTTTTTTTTTTTTTTTTGTTCACCTCTTTGTGTGCGTGTGCGCGTGCTTTAGCTAAAAATGCAACAAATTTGCAACACCGAGTAGGTGGCAATTGCTTGAAGCCAGCCGCAAAAACGAACGTAAGATATCAGAGTGTGAAGAGAGAAGGGGAGCAAGAGAGAGTGAGAGAGTGACAGAGAGCAAAAGCGCGCCATTGCGACGGTGAGTGTTTTTTTTTTTTGTGAGTAAAGTGCTACTCAAACTGTAAGAGAACAAGCCACAAGCACTTTAACCACTTTTTTCTATAACAGGTAAAAAAAAAGGTGTTATACTTTTGGCAAATTTGACTGTAAAGAAAAAAAAATACAAAAAAACACATTGATTAGAACAAATGTACAAAAATGTTGATAGTATATTATGAAGAGATTATGTGATATGATGACAAAACAAACTAAAATTAAGATGATAATAAAGTTTTAATTATAATAATTGATATTGAAATATACGTAAGCATACACAGTTAGATCTGATTGAATGTGAGCATAGATAGAGCCATAGACACGTTGACTTTATAGTGTTAATGTTTGTGCTCTCTATTAAAGCTAATAATCGAGTATTTAATTGACATATTAATTCCCTAACAGCAATTAACAAACAGACTACATTCGCTTTACAAGCGCGCTAAAGTTCTAGAGTCGACGATGTACAAACAGTCGACAGGTGTTTGCTGATGGTTTTATATGCTTTTCACGCACACACACACATACCAATGTATGTGTGCGGCATATTGAATTACATTACAAACTATTTTGTTTAATTAAAGTCGCGCTACGGCTTGCACCTTTCACATTTCATGGCCGCTGTTGTTGCCTGACATTAGTTGATGAGAATATTTTCCACCATTTTCCATTACCCCTTTCTATTTCCATTTCCATTTCCATTGGCACATTGCACAGTTCAATTCATCGAACGAGCTGTGCAAATGTCAGAAGCTGTTTGTCTTTGTGGTCGGTTGGGCTCGGGGCACCATCCCCGACATCCCCTCTATCCGCCTACCTGTGGTGACAATTATAGTATTATGCACTAATTGGGTTAATAATAAGTGACGCGTGTGTCTCAATCGTGATGGACTAGCAAATACTCTGTGGATTGCTGTTAGCTATATATCGATACCTCTGTATATATCGATACATGTATGTACATGTGTATATGTAACGATATGTTACAGTCTAATCTGACTTATTAGACGTGCTCTTCTCATATGTACATGCTCTAGCTCTTCGTGTCCTTCTGGAATGTCCATTCTCCAGCATACCCCCTTGCGTTGCTTTATAGAGCATAATCAAAATAATCATCCACATATTGATATTTCTCACATTTGTAATACATTTTATTCTCGCTCTATAAATATTATTATACAATTTGATTCTCTATGTATGTACATACATATATAAATACAGTGATTCTACTCGTTAGACATAGAAGTAAACACTTCAATATTCTAAGCATTCACATGGAGTACTTAAGGGATTCATTCAATGTAAATTTCGCTTACTTGATCAGACAAAAATTTTTGATTCACTTGCAAAGGAAATAAATTATAGAAGAGATGAAAACGAAAGCGATAAGTAACAACTGAAATTACAACATTCACTGATCTCCTATATATAGTATATAGATCTATATAGAAATTTGCTTCACGATGTGGCCTAACTAGTCTCTCATATAGCCGACTTGATATATAACTATATATCTATATACATACATATCTGTGTATATGCGTGGTCAAAATATGGCGCCCATGAGCAAGACGACTGTGATACAGATGCCCATCGATGTGACTGACATTTTTGGCATCGGTACCGGCTTATAGAATAGGACATTAAAAAATTTGGCAACAAGTTCATGGGCAATCAGCTTCAAGCCTGGCCAAGCCGAGCGCACCACCTGCCAGCGATACGGATTGATGAAACAGATCACATAGCGTATCATTCCAATTTTGCGTTCGATTTTCTGTATCTCCTGTGCGATTTCATCGTTTTGGGTCTCTCGCAGCAGCTCTGCGTGTTTGCTGTTGGAGAGAATGAATGAGATTACAGAGAGAGGGCTAGACCGAGCGAGAGATAGAAGAGCTAAAACATTTCTACTTACAGCTCCAGCTCGGCCAATTCCAGTTCGTAGCCTTTCAGTGCCTCGTAGGCCCTTTCGATTTTTTCCTGCTTTGAATGTACAGCAGTAACAATATCATCGTGTTGTGCTTGGAAGCGATCTTTCAGAGTCAATATCTAAGTAGTCGAGAATATATATATATATAGAAAGAAACGAAAAGGGAGAGAGAGAGAGAGAGAGTACCTCATCCTCCAGTTCGGCATTACGCATCTCGAGAATCCGATTCTGGCGCTGTTGTTCGGCCAATTCGTGGGCGCATTCGCGAAACTTGGACAACTCCTGGAACATTTCGGTCTTCGTAGCGTTTAGCAATTCTGCAAAACTATTGCATTCCTGTGTCTTGACGCGCAGCTCACGGCGCAGTTTCGCCTCCTTGTGACGCACAGCATTCAAGGCGTTCTCAACGCTAATACAACCCTGGGAGCTGAGCTCTGCGGCGTACTTCACCTCACGTAGCTCCATTTCGAGACGATCGCAGCGCCTCTGCTCCTTGCAGATCATCCTGTTGCGCATAAATAAATCATCTCTCATTGAGCTAGCCTGGAATTAGACGTATATGATATGAAAATAGTATGTATAAGACTACCTGGGAGATTCTCTCAAAGCAAATCTCTTAACTATGTGTATTAGATATAGATAAGAGCGCTTTTTATCTATAAATTCTCAATTTATAGCTATAGATCCTTCTATTGCACATAGAGGATATGTAAGTTTAAGTAAGACTAAACTTGGAACAATACTTTGTTAAGAACTAGATAAAAGTTAGGTTAGGATTCAGCCGAATCTCCGGTTTAACTAAAATATAAAGCCTGAATCTTTTGTTATACAACTTTCTTTGTTAAAAACTCTATAGAATATAGATTATTGTATTGTTATTGTGCTTTAGTTCGATTCCTCCTCTCAAGAGGCTTTGACTTATCCCGCTATGGTAGCCGAAAAACATTGCAATGAGTAAAAATATTTTCATATTTTGGAGAGAGATAAATTGAGGAACATAGGATATCAGCAGGTCTTATGATTAGCTAACTAAGACGGATTCTAACTAAGTAGTTCACTGCTGAACCATGGAGATAAAGAGATTCATCCAGGTGAAGTCGACAGATCTGAGTTAAAGTTAAAGCTTGTCCATCACGTACACTCCCTCATTGGGAAGTCAAACTATGGTCTAATCGAATTTGTACCTGCTTTGCGATGCTCACCTTGATTTGATATTTGCGAACCAGCTCATGCAAGTCACAGACCTCGGCGCAACGGCGACGCCAGAGACGGGCGAGCATTACGTTGAAAACTTTAATAGCTCGCATACGACTCGTCATATCCATTGGCTGGGCAGCTGCGGTTGCCACCGTTTGGATGGTGGCGTTCGGCTGCTGCTGCCTGGGCGAGATGGGGCCAGTGAGTATTGGCGATGGCGAGGGCCGTAGATAGGCGCATTTTGATTTATGTGGACGCATCATTTTCTCAAATGTTGAGTTCAGCTCATCGATGTCCTGATTAAGATTCTGCTCCATGCCGCAACGATTGCTGTTCTGATTCTGCAGTGTATCCTTTGATGACATGACCTAACAGCCTAACGTACGGCCAGGGATGAGGGCTACTAGTGCGAGGAAGCTCGTCAGCTTTCGAGAGTTATACTTACCCTGTTTCTTGCGCTATCTGTACTACGTCAACCAGAAACTGCAGCTATTGCTCTTGATCTTGCATATATATATATATTTATTATTAAATATATATATTTGTATTCATGTATATGTATGTATATGTTATGTGTTTGGTTGTGTTCATTCCAAATGGGAAAAAATTCCTATTTTCCAGCCTCGAAAATTTTATATACTGTTCACACTCCGACATACAATTCCAACTCACAAATGTATATACGCTTACGTGCGTACATCCCTGAATTGAAATCCAAGGCACATTTGATCTGACGGAAAATTTGTTTTACCATTTTTCTTCTTCTTTTATTCATTTATTTTATTTTATTTTGTTTACTTTTTTTTGTGTAATTTGAAAGAAAAGTGAGAAAAGTTTTTTCAATATCCTTTCAGGCTAAACTTTTGAAATTCTCAGCGAAGAGCAAACCTCATTTGTTTTCGTTTTATTCTTTTGTGAAACTTTTAGTTTGAGAGACGTAAACACAGAACATTAACTTCTACTCGGTTGAGAGAATCGTCCTGTTGGCTCTTGGTAGGATTCTATACGAAGATTGAATTTGAGCAGTGAATTTAGTGAAATAAACTATCTACGTAGATAGAACATTTTCGGGTCAGACATTAAAATGTCTGGATTCGAAGACGTATACGAGTTACGTGGAGGTATACGTTACTTTCTCTCTCTCTCCCCATTTCTCTCTCTCTCTCTCTCTCTCTCTTCAAAGTTCTTCTCTTTCCTTCTGCTTCTTTTAGTAAAAAATGCGTATTTATTTCAAGATTCTTTCCTAAGAACCTTAGAGTAGTTGGGTATATTAAACACATATGGTTTGTAGGAACCAAACTTTGGGGCATTTTTTCATAAGAACTATATACTATTGAGTAGAGTTTCCTAAAAACTTTATAATAATTCCATATTGATAATACTTTTATTGATTATTAAAGACTTTCTTTTAGAATTTCTATGAAGTCTTGCTCTATTTAAAGAAGCTGAAAGAGAGAGAGAGGCACAAGGAAAGTAAAGAAATGTCAAGGAGTTTGCTGCTCTTTAAAGTTAAAAGTGAAAGAAAAAGGAAACTTTACGCATTGTTGTTCGAAAGTTTTGGATGGTAAAAAGCAGTACAGGGTCGAGATATTCTTGTGCCCAACTATTTTAGTCTATGCTTGTATATTTGTATATCTATCTCTATGTAGGTTTCTATGTGTTTGTAGCTGACGAAAATATGAAATGAGAAATTACACTATTGACTTATTGACACGGCTCTTGTTGTTGTTGTTGTTGTTGTTGTTGTTGTTGTTGCCTGTTGCCACACGCCATTTTGACAGTTTGAGCGCTTTGCAAACAAACCAACGGCCAATTTTGTAATAGAGAGCAAAGGGCAGGCGGCACGAGGCCACTTGTCGGAAGGAGGGGAGGGGGCAGGGATGGGGGGCGTGGCGTTGACAGGCATCAAACATAGTTGCTGATAAAGCGTGAACATGCCGGGCAGGCAACGGGGGCGTATATGGGGAAAAATGAGTGAGAGTTGCGTTGGCGCCTGGCAGGCAATTACCTCCAATAACTATAAATGAAAGTATCGAAAGAGCATTGTGTGAAGGCAACAGTTGCGCATACTCGACTCAGAGATACCCCAGCTTGGGGTATAAAGTGAAAGCTATCGATAAGTTGGCTTAAACTTGATTCGTACTGATGAGAATTTAAACTCTCTAAGAATAGGTTATTATAAATGTGATATAGTGCTCATATTAACTAGGTTTACCGTTAGGCCGATCGATTACATTTCGATTTATCGATATTTATTAACAAACAGAGCAAAGCCATCGATTAATCGAAATGGAATCGGTTCTGCCTAACGGTAAACCTAGTTAATATGCCTCAGAGCCAAGCTGCGACTTTCTCATAGTCAGTCCTGACCTTTGATCCGCGGCCCAATGGGGATATCTCCCATAAAGTTCAAGGCTTCTCGTTTCGATTGTTGGCTACAAATTTTCAAAACGCTCAAGCGCTGGCTTAACGTTTCAGCCAATTGCCGGGCAACAAGGCAACAAATTGATGGACTGATAAACCGTTAGATTGATAAACTGATAAACTGAGCCAAGTGTCTTGTTGCCAAGATTGGCGCACATAATTAATTAAAATATCATTAGAGGCGGGGCATGAAAAGGGGATGCGAATGCGAGCGATAGCGTCCTGCCAGCCAAACCATAAAACTGGGCTAAATAGTTCCAGAAGCAACAGGATGCCCAGATAAGGCTGCCCGGACAGAGGACAGATGGCAGAGGATAGAGCGAACGAGTAGATGAAATGGAAGCGCCAAGCTGAAACTAAGCCAAGTCGCATACAGACACAGCTGGCCAAACTAATTATGCGCTCCAGCGCCACTGGAATCTTTTGCATATGAAAGCAGTTGTGAAATTGCCACGACCTTAGCCCAGGACGCCCACTCAGTCGACGCAACCGCACCGCAATGCCCCCCCTGTGCGTCTAACCCCTTTTACATGGCCTGCTCGTATTCCATTCAAAGGCCATGGAAACTCTTCCGCCTCGGCTTCTTCGTTCGCCCCTTTTCACTTTTTAGCATTGATTAAAAGTTTTAGCAAGTCAATAGAAGCCAAGCCCATGTCCAGGTCCACGCCTAGGTCCAGGTCCAGGTCCACGTCTCGTCCTGCCGACAGAAGGCAACGCGTGACAGCTCAAAATGCAATTTGCAGTGCTTCTGCCGTGTAAAGTTGATGGGGATTATTTAAATTTATAAGCGAGTCGCAAATATTCATGGAAAACCAGCTCGAGCTGTGCCCTCGTGTTGACTTCTCAAAAAAGAGAAGCGAGAGATTGATTCAAATCAAATTAACAATTCCATTTTCGACTCGATTGCGCTACTGGAAGTTATGAGCCAGGTATATATATACATTACAGCCAGGTTTTCTTAGGCTTTTCAGAGCATACGCTTAAGGAAACTCAAAGACTATAGAGATTCTATAGATGGATTCAATATATATATATTTTATATACTTGAATGGATTCGTTCAACATATCTCGAAGACCTTAAGAGTTATACTTGTAGCACTTTGTCTGCAGCTTCTATTTGAAAGTATACAGCCTATGAATAATTCGTTTCTCCGATACCCTTTACTTTTCTGGCTCTCAAATGAAGTTACTAAGCGACAGACGGCAGCTGAACCTCAATCGATTCGGTTGGGGGGGAGACAAACTTTATAGTTTGCAATTTATTGATAACTTGTGAACTTTGATGTTCCTTTTAAGCAGCTTTCGTTCTTGTCGAATTTATTGGTGGGAGGGGGGGGGGGGGGGGGGGGGCGTGCCCATGGTTGCTTGAAGGGGGCGTTTCTTTAAGCCCATCGTCAAGTATTGAAAAAAAAAGTTCGCTCAAGTTTTTATATATATTTTTGTTGAATTCTTGTTTGCTGCTGCATTTCCTTGCCTCTCCACAGACATCCCCGCAGAGTGTGTATCCTCTGCTACTTTTGCTTGTTCTTCTCCTTCATCATGCTTTTGTGTTGTCTTTCTGGTTGTGTTTGCTTTTGCCATTTTGTTTCCGCCATTTTCGCTGCTCATTTGCTGGCTGTTTATTTGCATAGCCGCCTGTGCCTCGACTCGGGGGGTTACGGCTACGGCTATGGCTACGGCTTGGCTGCAACTGGGCTCACCTGGTTTGCCAGCTGTGTTTTTTATTTGATTAGCATTTGTTTATAAATGATTAACAAAGAGGTTAATGTGGCAACAGCAGCGAGCGGCAGTTGCTCATGCCAACGATCTGGCAACGCCAGCGACAGACAACAGCGGCACAGAAGCAGCTCAACCAGAAAACGTTCAAGGCAAAGGCAAAGGCACTGCCACAGCCAGTGTGAGCAAAGAAATGGAAATTTAGTTCATTAGGCACAGCTATGGGGCAATTCCTTTATATGTATATGAGAGAGAAAGACAGAGAGAGAGGGAGAGAGTGTGTGTGTGTGTGTGCTGGATACAGTTGGAGTGCAGCAACGCTAGCAATACTAGCGACCTTCACACACAGACAGTCAAAGATATGAATGCGACTTCTTTAATTTTTATGCTCATTCGCCAAATGAAAAGCGAGCATATTGGCTTGCTAAGCCAATCAATTGGCCGCAACTGAAGTATTTGAAGTACTTACACTTGAGATGGCAATCGTCGAAATGTCTAGAATAATTGAATTGATATAGACCTGAAATTTGGACTACATATACTCGTGTAGAGCTTGTTACTATTGAACTAATCTATAGATCTGCCAAATAAGCATGTCAGGAGAGATTTTAAATAAACCATTTACAGGAAATTTTGAAACTAAAACTCAAAAACTGTACAGTTATGTGACTAGAGACTTCAACTTCAGGATTTACTGTTTCATGTGTTTTTGGACCATGAATGAGTATTTTGCCCGACTGAACTACACATGCTAGCATTTTTTTTTTGTTGTGCCTCGCGCTTTTTATGTTGCTTTGCACTCACATCATATAGATATATGTATATATATATAATCATAAAAAGCCTGTGTGTCTGTATCTGTCAGGATGTATGTGTGAGTGTGTGTGTGTGTGTGTGTACATTCAAACATTGCTTGAATTCACCAAATTAAGGCCAACAGCAGCAACAACTTGGGCAACAATTGCGCAGAGTGAAAAGTTCAGGGAACTCTCTCTGGCTTCAGCACACACACACACACACACACACACACACACACACACAGCTATACATGTATGCCCTGACTCTGACGTAGCTGAATCTAATTAGGTAAATCTCAGTTTTACGTTTCCTCCCACTCAAGCAGCTTGTTAAGCCCGAACAACAGTTGCTTAGCTTTCAGTTTAAAGCTCCATGAATCGTATGAAATAATTTTCATTAATTTTAGTTTATGTTTCTTTCTCTCTCCTTGCAGTTGGAAGTACGCACTCCAATCGACCGAAGGAAAAAAATAAAACAAGTTTGCCGTAAGTAGAAAATAAAGAAAATCAATTTCTTGCTTTTGCAACAAATTGACAGGCACCTTAACGTCTGCCTGTCAGCATTTTTGACAGCAACTTTAGCAACTGCTGCTGACAGCGTTGCCACCTGACAAAACGGTGTCGGTATTTACGATTGGGAAATCGAGTTTGATGATGTGAATTGTGATTGAGAAAATTGTAGAGAAAGCGAAAGCCGAGTAGCTCGAGCTAATGGAGAGTAGGAGGCATACTTTATAGGGCATCTGCTAGTCGTATACTCTCTCTGATACTCTCCTGTATCTAGGTAATGATGTGAATGATTGAGAAAATGGCAGAGAAAGCCAAAGCAGAGTAGCTCGAGCTGATGGAGAGTATGGAGCATACTTTATAGGGCATCTGCTAGTCGTATACTCTCTCTGATACCCTCCTGTATCTAGGCAATTTGAAATATGATTTGCTGCCTGAATTTCTGTTTCGCCCTTGGACTTCCTTGTGCGTATATTAACGCATGAGAAGTTAATTTTCTCTGGCATAATTTTAGATACAGCATTTTACAATACAAAGGAATCGCACTGCAAGCGGGCCTGAGCGGGTATATTGGTGCTGCAGATGGACATCTGTGCTTTGTTATTCTGTATTACAGCTGAATTGCTCAAGCGCTGCGTAATTCTCTATTATTACAGAAGGCTAATCATCGATCTAAAGAAATAGAACAAGGAAAATATTTATGTTAGTCATAGCGACATATATACCTGCATATATCATGGAGTTAGTTGATATATATTATAGAGAGTAACAAAGAAAACTTTATTAAGGAACGAAAAAGAAGTTGTATAGTCGCAGTCATATCAAGAGATCTGAATGGAATTATTTATAGGGTAATCGCCACTTCGTGACTTGAAGTGGAACTAAATTAAAACTATTTCATTGTCTCACTTGCATTATTATGGTACTGAAATGAGCTAAGAAATGTTTGAATTAAAGAGTAAATCTCTTATAGGGTATCTGCGCTTCGTCACTTGAAACAAAGGCAAATTGTTTTTTTTCCCTCGTTTTTTTGGTATTTTTATTATTATTTTATTACAGTTGGCTCGTTGGCTTATGTATATTTTATATTTTATGTTGATTCGCTTTGAACAAGACTTGACGCACACCCACACACATGCACAGGGCACTAAACGGCTAGCCTGTGTGTGTGTGTGTAAAGTTGGCATAGTTTTTGAGGTTTTTTGCTTGAACGTATGCAGCACACTTGTGGCTCATGTTGTATTAATATAATCACTTTGGGGATTTTGTGGCTAACAACAACAACAACAACAACAATAGCTACAACAATAGCTACAACAACAACAATAGCTACAACAATAATTGTCTCTCACGGCTACACCACTCACATGTTAAACAGATATTAAACTATAACTATGGAGGGTTAGTTACGAGTGGAAGATTTTTACTAGTTTCCTCTGGCTTGCCCTCCCTACTCCCACCCACCACGACGTCTCCTCTCCCCACTTTCCCTTACGTTCGACTGCTTTGGCTTTTGGCTCTTGGACAGTTTTTGCTAGCCGCTCCTTGATTATGACAGTTACATGTCGTATTTTGAATATTTCATGTTGTCACTACACACACACACACACTCTCTCTCTCTCGCTCTCCCATACTATCTCTTTCTCTGTCAGTTGCCTTGTGTGTGACACTCTTTATGTGTTTTTTGTGCCCAATACCCTAAAAGCCTCAACAGTTGTGCCCAAAAATGTGCGGCATGCAATCGCATTTGCTCCTGCACACACACACACACACACACACACACACGTTGACACACCCACACTCACATGCAAATAATGTAATGTCAATTCACAAGTACAGAAAATCTTATAATCCTATGGGCTTGTCTTAAAGTTCAACTTGAATATGAGCAGAGCTGAGCAGAGCTGGGCAGAGCCTCGGCCCCGACTCGACAGACATCACAGCTACTGCGAGTACAGTGAAGGCTCTCTTAACGGACAGCTCGATTAGGCTGACAGCTGCCTTGGCATTTGACATTTATTTCTATTTTTGTTAGTTCCTTAAATAGATTGTTATATTTACATATCATTTGATATTCATTGCATTCTAATGGAATTGTTATTGTTATCGTTATTATGTATGAACGTCATGACTGCCGTAATTATTATTGTTCTCGTGCCTGCTATTGCTCATCATTATCAATATTGTGCCGAGTCATTATTGTCTTTATTGTCTTTATTCTAATTTTACTATTCAATTAGCATTATTGCTGTTTATTATTATTATTGTTGTTGGGCTAGGAAGTCAGTATAGGCATTAGTAATAGTAGTAGCGGCGGTATTATCATTGTCATTATTCATTGTCATTGCCATTTTTTGTAATATTCATATTCATTAGTAACTGCATTGTAATTATTAGCATTATCATTGTCATTATTAATCATTAATGATGTGCATTATTGATTATTGATTACTATATTTATTTCGATAGTCATCATCATGAACATTATTACTATCATCATGATCATCATCAACTTTATTACTATCATCATCATCATCATCATTATTATCAACATCACTATCACTATCATCATCATCATCAATATTACTATCACTATCATCATTATCATCACATATTTACTATCACTATCATCATCATTATCATCACATGTTACTATCACTATCATCATCATTATCATCATCATCATTAATTATACCATCACCATCATTATCATTATTATTATTATCACTATAATCATCATCATTATTATTACCATCATTATTATCATCATCATCATCATTATTATCATCATCATCATCATTATTATTACCAGCACTATCATCATCATTATCATCATTATTATTTCTATTGCTATCATTATCATTATTATTACTATTTCTATCATCATCATCATTATTATTATTATTATTATCACTATTATCATCATTATCTTCATTATTACTATCACTATCATCATAAATCATCATCAGCATTATTATAACTATCACTATGACTATCATCATCAGTATCATTATTATTATTACTATCACTATCATCATCATCATTATTATTATTACTATCACTATCATCATCATCATCAGCATTACTATTACTATCACCATCATCATCAGTATCATTATTATTATTAATATCACTATCATCATCATTATTATATCTATTGCTATCACCATCATTATTATTACTATCACTGTCATCATCATCACTTTCATTATTACTAATACATTAGCCAGAGTTGTTTTGCTTTCTTCCCCAACTTGGCTCTATTTATTGCCCATGTCCTAGTCCTGGCCTAAATCAATTGAAAACCACTTGACTTTGCTGCCTGATGCTAACCTCTCTTGGATTCGCATTTTTCTCTTGGGGTAGCCACCTTAGCAGCGACACATGTGATACATCTCTGTGTGTGTGTGTGTGTGTGTGTGTGGTATTTAGGTTTCTTCTTATCTATAAGGCACTTGTCACATGCTAAGCAAAGAGCTGTATAGGGGTTTTTGGGCGACTAGGTCTATTAAAGCCTCTATCATATGTGGTGCATATGTGTGTGGACCCACTAACTGGAATGCTAACCCGCCCTATAGGCGTTATCTATAGTCAGGCATCCATTCACTCATTGCTCAACTGTTGTTGTTGTTGTTGTTGTAGTTGTTGCCATCATTTCGTCATGCTAATTTGGCGAGGCTTATGGCTTTTGAGATGGCAAACAGCAGCAAGGAAAAGAGAGAGGGAGAGAGAGAGAGAGAGAGAGAGAGAGAGAGAGAGAGAGAGAGAGAGAGAGAGAGTGGGAGAGTGGGAGAGTGAGAGGCTTGAGAGTAACTGCGTTTCCCTTTTGCTTTACCTCTGCTGTGTGGCCATCATCAAAAAAGAAAAAAAGAAAAATGAAAAGAAGAAGAAGCAAAAAGCGTAGCATACATTTGTGCGTCGCTTATGTAACGCCGCGCTGCCTTGACATTCATACTGTGTTTGTATGCGTGTGTCTGTCTGTCTCTGTCTCTGTCTCTGTCTCTTTCTCTGTCTGTGTGTGTGTGTGTGTTGTGTAAGCATCGTTACGTGCACACACATAAAACGCGCCTCCTAATGTTAGCATCATTAGCCAGCAGCACCAGGCCCTTCTTCTTCTTCTTCCTCTTCTTCATCTTCTTCTTCATCTCCGTCTTGTTCTGCTTGCTCCACCTGCTGCCAGCCTCAACACGAACAACTGCGTCACACGCTCGCCCGCTTATCTTTAACGTCACACACACACACACACACACATACACCTGTGTGCCGCTCTTTGGTTATTTTCCGCTTGGCGCCTTCTATATATATATTTAGTTGTTGTTTTTTTTGGACTGACCCATGGCTTAGTCCTTGACAGATCCGCACAAGAATCTGGACGATCTCTTGGCTCTTTAATGCTGATGACATCGCACATTGCACTCGGCCTAATCTAGTGCAGGCAGCCGTTGTTGATGACAAAACGAGGATAATGGCCAGATAGACAATCAGACAGAGAGAGAGAGAGAGAGAGAGGGAGACAGAGAGAGGGAGAGCAGTAGCAGCATTTTGTTGACTAATGATTTACAAAATACATGTCTCCAGCTGTGCGTTGCCATTGCCGTCACAGGCGCACACACACACACACACACAGGCACACACACACACACAGGAACACACAAGCACTGGCAAAAAGCGCCTTTTGTTTGCAATACCCTGTAAAATGCTTGCATACGCCTAATGTGGATATATGCTTGACAAAATCTCTTCAAATCAAGGTAAAGGTATATGCAAGTCAGTCAGTTCTATTTTAGTAGGTCTTGCATGTAATTTGATTTATGAAGCTTATGACTTAGCTTTACGGCTGCATACCATATAAGACTAGGTTCACTGCTTTATAGACCCAACGAACTCGAGTTCTATTGCAGTTAGAGCTATACAAGAATATGCGTATATTCTATATAGACTCAATTGGCTAAAGTTCCATAGTAGCTAAACCTACATCAGACTAAACATAGTTCCTTAAGGAACTCAGTCGCCAGAGCAGCTAGAGCTCGCAAATTTGAAACGTATTTCTATAGTCTAGAAATGGATAGAAACAAGCTCTTATATAGCTCTAAGTGTGTGTTGTTCTATACAGACTCAATTAGTTCAAGTTTCATAGTAGCTAAACCCATAGTAGCTAACCATAATACCTTCAAGACTCAAGGAACTCAGCCGCCAGAGCAGCTAGAGCTCCCAAATTTGAAACGTCTAGAAGTGGATAGAAACAAGTGTGAATAGCAGTTACATTGCCCGGAATTTGACAATTCAATATAAAACATAATGAAATGCCAATGCTCTTCCTGAAGAAATGCTCCCATATTCAGTGCAAATTTTCACTCGAACGACTCAGGCTTTCGATTCGGCTGTGCCACAGAGCAAAGTCTAGTCGAGCTATTGGCATCTTGTTTGTGATTTTGTCTGTTTGGCCACTTTGGCAACAGTTTTGGGGCCCACTTGGTCGTGGGACTTTATCTCGATATGAGGCCAATTATTTGGCAAAGCACCGGCGTCTAATCGACCCGATCAATGTCCTGGCAGCCACTTCAATTAGCTGCCCGCTTCTGTATCCGCTACACAAGTGCAATCAAATCATATCGCATTGAGCTGAAAGAAGAAACAGAGGAAGAGACAGAGAGAGAGAGAGAGAGGTAGGGAGACTGATGGGCATGGGAATGTACATAGATGTGCGCTTGTGCCCAGCCAAGTCTATCGCATTATTTACACAATTCGCCTCAAGTTGAATGTCGAGACGGAAAACGGGGCTCGACAGGCCAACAATTGTGAGCTGCCAAAGGGGTTGGCATAAATATGCGTGTGCCATTTATAAATGGATACGTTATACAGGCAGACAGACAGACAGCAGGAGGCAGCAGGAGGCGGCAGGAGGCGGGCAACAAGGCAACAGGATGTAGAGGCACTGAAGAGGCCACAAGGCTCCAAATTGAGCGCAATTAATTATTTGTCATTGGTTGACGCCGTGTGTGTGTGTGTGTCCCTCCCTCTCCCTCTCTATCTGTCTCTCTCTCTCTCTCTCCCTCTGTGGCTGCTCGGCTCTTGGTATGCCATTTTGGGTTCGTCTACGAAACTTATTATCACATCAACTTGAACGATTTAAGCCAAGCGCCTCGACAATTAACTCTCAACGTTTTTATTATGACTGCAAAGTTTTCCCAGTTTTGAAAAGTCTTCATCGCATCGATTTCAAAATGTGTTAATGCAGCTAATTAATGAGTTTTAATAGGGCATAACAACTTCCCTGTTCCACTCCCATTTCGTTGCAGCTCTTTACCAGCTCAAAAAACTTTTTATCAACCCCCCAGCCAGCTCTTGTCTCGGTGCTGTCGAGAAAGCGCGTCTTATTGTTCCATTTCATATCGTTCCCGGAATTCGAGTAAGGAACTTTGACTTATAAATGTTTCTAGATCCAATTCAACTACTATTTCGACTACTACACTAAGAAAAATTGTTGACTACCTTAGGCATTCGTCATTAGCCATTAAAGGCCATTAAATATTGTGTTCCATCCCGTTCCCGGGCCCTGCCTAATACCTGCCCCAATTCATTTGGCACGCATTAATCACATTTCAGCTGTCGACAGGAAAAGTGAGTGCACCATTTAATCTCATTAATTCCATTCGCTTGTTCCATTGTCATCGGTTCCCTAGGAAGTTCATTGTCCTAAATTTTGATTCACTTCAATCGACTGAACAACAATCGACAACAACAACAACAACAACAACAACAAGTCTGACTATTTATGGCTGCCTCATTTGCTGGCAGCTCTTGAAATTGTTTCCGGGCCGTTCATTAACTTTTAGCACGTCCAAATTTGATTCTATTTACTTTAAAAGAGGCCAAAACAAAAGCAAAAACCGAAATTATTGCTTTTTCTTGACTCGTTCATTGTTTATGCCAAAAGTCCAGACGCAATTGGCAGAAAGGGAAGAGAAACAGAGCAACATTTAATGTGGGAAATGAGAAAGAAAATATATATATGTATAAGTGAAACGAAAACGATTTACAATCCTCGTTTAACTTGTTTTCTCTCTCATTTCGTTCCATTTTTGTCACGATTATTTCTCTTTTGTTTTTCTTTTTCCCAGGCCTATTTCAATTCCCATTCCCGAAAAACAAAACAATTCACAAACAAGTGAAATCACTTACTTCCTCTTTCCGCTCACTCGTTTTATTGCGTTTCATTTCGTTTCGTTTCTTACAAAACTTTTTTTTTATTTTCTGCACCCACACCTTGTTGAATTGAAATTCCCATTGGCAAGGCAACAATCTGCCCCTACCTGCGGCACCTGGCGAAATGTGTTTTGATACGCAATTAAACTCACGCAATTTTCACAGCGTGGTCAGCTCACAGACACCAGACCCTGAACTTTAGCCAGGTCCAAATGGAAAACAAGCTAAAGAGAGCATGCGAATTGGCAGTGCTCCACTAGCAGATACCCTGGCTTTGGTTGTCGCTAACTAGTAAGCTCAAGGGGGCGTGGAAAGGGCGTGAACATCAATTGGGTTGAGTGGCTTTGAGACTTTACCTCAGATTTACGAGTTGCACTTTATACTTTGTTATCGATTTTTATCGATTTCAAGATGCGATTTCAAGATGCCAATAATATATTGGATAACTTTAATCTTAACGCGAACAATACGTTTATACATACGGCTGGACGGAAGAGAGAGACTGAAGAACGGACGAACTAAAGCGCCGAATTTATATAGAAATTCAACTCTTGCTCTCAATGAAGATATCTCTAGACTGTCTCTAGCATGCGTATTCAAAAAACCATAATATCTTCCCTACCTCCCTCTCAGTGGGCTAAGGGTATACAGAAATGAGAAGCGTTCCAGTTCCTGCTAACCTTTTGTGCCAAGCCAGGGTTCAGCCGTCCGAAATTCGATGCGTTTAACCTTTTAATGACACACAAAGTGCCCAGGAAAACAAAGTGGAAAACGTATACCAAATCTCATGTACTACATAGTAAGAGTATATACGTATATATGTGTATGTATATATAAATAACTTGAGCAATTACTTGAGCCAGAATATGCAAGTGAACAATCGAGCAGCGCTTTATGAGATTTTTGATATGGCATTCTGTAATTAAAGTAAAAATAGATAATACGAAATCAGCCGAGAGTAATACAAAAGAATTATAGCTGCATTCCTAAGTATACATTTATATGGTGTGAACTATGTGAACTATAACTGTAAATTGTTGCATATTCCACAGTTTATGATGAAAGTCCCAAGCCAAATTGCTCTATGATTTATCTGAATAAAACGCGCTAGCTGAGTGGGCAGCTGCCTACCGTAGGTGGACAAACCTCTTGGGTAATCAACTATATTTATAAACGTATTGATCTCTTTTTGGGCCCACAATCTATGACAATTAACGGTTTTTGTTATGGCCCGAAAATTGGAATGTATATGGAATCATGTCACGTCATGTAATTACTAAAATTTTTTTTTTTGTATTTTTTTTCGGAGAGGCGAACGGCAGGGAATGCTTGCTAGGTGTTTGTTAGGTGGGTAAGCATGAGACATCTAATTATACAGATAGATTTAGACTGATACACGATAAGCACTTACAAGTACGGAAAGTAAACTTTGGTTGTATAATCAAGGTCATATTGCCAAGTCATTATTGATGGTTGTGCTCGACTGGGAACAGCCTCAAGAGCCACAATAAGCAGTTCGCTCAAATACTCTGATATGCTGGTATCTGTATCACGTATCTATATGGGGACCGGGGAAAATGAGTTAGAGTGTCGCATATGTCGCAATGTAAGAAATCTATATCATATTTAAATACTTATATGAGTCATGTAATTCCCACTTCACTTATATATTATATATAACCTATATATTATATATAACCTATATCTACATAGGTTTGCACTATCCATAGTGCTGACCTTTGCCCTATTCCTGCTCACACTCATCAGCAAGTAAAAATAGCATCGATATTATTGATTAGTGCCGAGTGGTATCTACTTTAGTATCTCTGCTATCTATTAATCCAATAACTAAGCTACTGAGACATACGCTTATGCCCGAAAAGTATGCAATCTATTAACTGTCCATGTATATCCATATATATACATATCTAGCAGTTGGTCATGTGGGGTAGGGGGCAACCTTAATAACTATTATAGCAAGTTAAGCTATAAATACATATTTAGAGCTAATATTTAGATGGCGTACAAACGCTTATCGATAGTTTAGCTTTGGACAGCTGACAGTAAGATTTGTATTAAGCTTGCCGCTTCACCTTGTGGCAAACGCCAACTAACTAGTTAATCCATATGACTTTAATGAACTATTCTCGGTTAGGGCAGAAAAGAAGTTGAAGAACCAAGTGGAAATGCGACGGTCGTGGGATACTAACTGCAGCATACTCGTTCATGATTTTAAGAAGGAATCTGTAGATCTGTGGATGTAGAAGATGTAGGATTTTATGATCTAACAGGCCCTCAATGGGGTCTTTTAATGGGATAAATGAAGTCGAAAGTAAAATTAGGTCACACCTATGCCAGTCGTAGTACTCACCGATTGACCATATTCCTAGTGGTCGTATCTAGATGGTATCAACAAGTTTATGTTCCCAATTTCAAAGCCCCGCTTCGGTTTCTTGGGGACGTACGGACGGACAGTCGAAGGTGCATTGCATAGAACCAATATACTCTCCAATCATTTAACTGGCGAGCATGAAAATCGAGCCCCCCCGCCGGCCTTCACTAATTAACGCACATTAATATATCAACATGAAACGACCTCGAGGCATTTGTTTGACTTTGCTCTGAGCGCGCTCCCCACCCCGCCTGGCCGCTGCCCCATTCACACCGAGCAGTCGAGCGCCTAAAATGCTGTTAGATAAATATTTGCCATAAAAATGATTTTGGTTTTTCCATTTTCTTTGTGATTTTCATGGCTGTTGTTGTTGTTGCTGTTGTTGCTTGAAATATTCATGAACCTGAAATGCGCATTCTTCTCGTTCTCGTTCTCGTTCTCGTTCTCGGTTCGCCTTTTATTGTTTATAAACAAATAATGGACAGCTAATAAATAAATCAAATTAATTTTGTGGCCCCGCCATCATCATTAAGGCAGAGCCCAAGAATATAAAAACAAGTGCTGCTGCTAGTGCCAGAGCACAGGTATTTTCCGATTTTCCGATTTTCTTCCTTCGCGGCTCTCGATCCAATGGCATGCCACACACTTAATGGCCGAGATCAAAGTTGCACGCGCGCAAAAGCTCAATGCTGCGGCACCGCTCGGCTATGCATGAATGCCTGCACTAGCGCTACCTGGCGTCGATTAGCTGTAACTAGAGACGAGCAACTAGCGAGAGAGAGAGAGCGAGTGAGAGTGAGATGCAAGGCAAGTCTGTGTAATGCCTTTAGTCGTATGTAATACGAAATTTGTTTAAATAATTGGCTTTCCTTATTTATTCGATTATGGTAAACAAAATACGCGATATTATTGATTAACCTATTGCTGTTTCCTCCCCTCGCCGAAACCAGAGAGAGAGGCACTGGCACATCTTGTTTGTATGCGCAATATACTGTTAATTGTTTAGAAATTGGAGCTTCCTCAAATAGGAAAATATTTTCGATTCCGAAATTATATTTTCTTCCATTTAATTGGCTTATATTGTGGGCATTAATGCTTGATATGGCATTCCCTCGGTTTATGCTCGTTCGCCGCGTGAACAAAGAGTATATTGGTTTTGTGGAATTTCCATCCAATGGGAATCGAAAAGATGTTCTAGAGAATTCGATATTAATGTACCCTGAACCCATGGAAAATGGGTAAATGGGAAATCTGGGTAACAGGCAGAAGTGGGCGCGGCAGACCCGATAAAGTATATATATTATTGATCAGGGCGACGAGCTGAGTCGATTTAGCTCTGTCCGTCCATCCGTCCGTTTGTCTGTCCGTTTGTCTGCATGTTTGAACGCATCGATCTCAGAAGACATAAGAGCTAAAGACTTGAAATTTGTTTCCTAAATCCGTGTATACCATGCGCATATCGAGCTTTGCCTCAAAAATCGATAACGTGTTCCGTTATTTTGTTATCGATTGAAAACATTATCGAAAATCAGTAATAAATTTATATCTGCTACATTTTTAAAGCTAGAGTTGCCAAATTTGAAATGTAGATTCATGTGTATTTTATAGAATTTCGATTTTCGTTAAAAAAAAAAACCCCTCCCCCCGATCCCATAGTAGTTGAGTAGTTTCTATTAGAGCTTTCATACTTGCTTAGGATGGATTAGGGATTATATACCACTATAATGTAGACTCAGATTATATACTACTCTAATGTAGACTTATCGTGTCTATATCGCTTTGTTCGTGCCAACACGAGTTGCTCACGAGTTGCTGATCGTGCCAAGACACGAGCTCAGCGCTGCGTGTAACATTGTGTGGCATGTATGTAAATAAATCACAATTCAAATGGCAGCTGTAAAACACACACACACACACACACACACACACACACACGCATACCTATTTCGACCAAATTGTTGTATGCAAAAATAAATCATTATCTAATTGCCAACTAACTAAATAACAACAACAACAACAACATGAATATGTTTGCACGTGTAACGGCAAAATTTGTGTTTACGATTGCGCTACGAATGGCAACACCCAACCACATAGCCACCCATTTGGCCATTTCGACGCCCAGCACTGCGTGGGTTTGTTTTTTTTTTTTTTGGCCGCCTGGAATGCCATTGAGAAGACAGCGGCTATAAATAGCGAACCGCGCAAATAACTCAACTCAAGCAATTGCAACTGAATTCTGAGAACAATTCAAGTGACTTGCAAACACTCGACTAAAACACTTGCCTCACGCTGCCCCCTCCCTCGCCTAGCCACCCTCTAGCACACTGAGGGTGCACACTCATAAGTCCTATATACGCATAATTATAAAGGTTTCTAAATTTAACGCGCAAAACGCTTTGAAGCCATTTTACATGGAATTTCACTTTAGTTTCAGATTTAATTAGGTTTTGATTAAGCTGAGTGAAAGCGCTCTCTCTCTCTCTCTCTCTCTCTCTCTCTCTCTCTCTCTCTCTTTGTCTCTTTTTCTCTCTCCTGTTTCTTTGGCGTGGCTCAGCTGCTTGTAATACTGAATGAACCTTCCTGGATTTCATTCATTCATTAAGTTTCTCTTATAGAAATATGTTTTTCTGCTTCGCTTCACTATCCACTATCTCTGTAACTCCCTACCCATCTCTCTTTTTTCTGCCTTATATCTCTCCCTATGTACTCCATCTTCATTTCCTTATTTTCCATCACTCTCTCTCTCGCTCTCTCTCTCTCTCTCTCTCTCTCTCTCTCTCTCTCTCT
>NW_022046247.1:6937-20593 GCF_001654015.2 Drosophila navojoa | reverse complement strand
GTACATGCTCCAACTCTCTCTCTGTAAATGCTACATGACTCTTAACAATATCTAAAAGCTTACACCTAAGTCGAATTCCTAATTCATAAGCAAAGGCCACAGTTCATATTGTAATGGTTTATTTATTTCCATGTAACTATGTTCACATTTCCACACATAACTCGTACTTAAAATTAGTTCCTTGTGTTCTCCTGAATATTATATATATTTCAATTCAGCGCCTAGTGCAATACATAATTTATATAGTTGATTTGTACATTAAGCTTTACAAACTATGATTGTTTATATTAATTTTAAATTAACTGCACAGTGAATATTCTTTGCATTTTATCAAACCATCTGTGCGGGTCCTATTTTTGGTTCATTATTTATTTATAGGTATATTTTTTTAGAGCTATGTAACAAAAACTGTAATCAAATATTTGCGGTAAAGTATTATTTAAACTAATTGTTTACTAGTCAACACATTTACAATAAACGAAATTATACAAATAAAAAAATGATCATTACCCACTTGGTGAGACTCTTAAATAGGATCTAGTTCGTCTCAAGCTTTAAGTCGCCTAACTTCTCGTTTAGCGTCGCCGTTTCGTCCTCCTCCGCTTTAAACATATCCTGTTAAATAAAATATAATTCACTGGACAGTTTAGGTATTTTGCCACTGCAAGATTAATTAAAGCAAATTACCGCGTCGTATATGACTTTAATGATCAATGAACAACTTGGACAAGTAGCTACTTCCTCCCCTTCAATAAGTTCCTCCTGCGAAGTCGAAAACCTTGATTAGTAACTGTCACAGTTTTTGATATGCGCACACATACTTTGGAAATTTGAAATCTATCACCGCAGGGACACGGGTAGTAATACATTTCCTCCTCCTCGTCGTATTCAAAATCCTCAATCTCAACCTCGTCGTGGTAAATACTCATTATCTTTTTGATCGCTCTAGATCTACAATATTTGGATTATTCACGCATATACGAAATGAACACACGTTGCGGTCGAAGTGCTGCCAACCTGTCTCAATTAACAGATGATCTGCGGATATTATACCGCCTATAAAATGTGTACAAATGGAATGAAAAGATTCGCAAAACAATATTCCCATGATAGGGTCATCATAGGTGCTTTTCCAAATTTTTAGGTCTGCTTACAATTAAAGTCCATGTAAAATAAAATTTGTTGGCGCGCAGCTCTGCCAACCTATCGCACGGAACAGCTGATCAGCAAGCATTCCTTTCCGGCTTGTAAACAATCACAAACGTTTGTAAAATTTGTTGTTAAACTTTGGATATTAATGCCATGGGCAGCAAGAAATACAGTGATATAAATCTCTACGACCTGCTCGGCGTGTCCATCGAGGCCGAGCAGGCCGAGATTCGGAAAGCGTATCGAAAACGGGCTCTAGACTGTCATCCGGATAAGAACCCCGATAATCCCCAGGCCGTCGAACGCTTTCATGAGCTGTCCAAGGCACTAGAAATACTGACTGATGTGACAGCCCGGTCCGCCTACGACAAGGTACTCAAGGCCAAAAAGGCAGCCGAGCTTCGCACCAAACAGCTGGACAGTAAAAGACAAAAGCTAAAAGAGGAACTGGAGGAAAGGGAACGTGCAGCCTTACATAAGTTGCAGACAGGAAAGCCGTACAGCACAGTTCGTAAAACGGATGAGGAAGTGCTGCAGGAGCAGATAGAACGTTTGCGGCGCGAAGGCTCCAAATTGCTAGAGGAGGAGCAACAAGCGATGCGGGAGCAACTGAAACGCAACTACGCCGAGCAACAGAAGCAATGCCTAGAAACGCCGTCCTTTAACTCCGCACAGCATCGCATCAAAATTAAATGGATGTGTGATAAAGGCGATAACAGTAATGGCGGCTACACACAAGAGCGTCTTATGCAGTACCTTAAGAAATACGGCGATGTAGTTGCGCTAGTCATGAACCCAAAGATTCGCGGGCGTGCCATGGTAGAGCTGAAGACACGAGAAGCCTGCGATATGGTGCTGGCCTATGAGAAAGGCAATCCTTCGAATCCACTGCACTTTCAGTGGGTAAATCCGCCGGCACAAGACAAAACCACAACTCCAACCAATCAGAGCAATGCCACTGCAAGGGACTACGAGGACTTGGTCATGCGCAAGCTGCGCCAGGCAGAGGAGCGCAAACGATTAATTGAACAAATGATAAAAGAGGATGGTGACACATAACCGCTACCGTACTTAATTTTTTCATAAGCTTTAGTATTAAATAATAAGCTTAGGTTGGCAGCTCTGCCAAAAGCTATACACGAATACCACTAACCACAGTGCGAATACACAAATCGAAACATTTGCAAATGCCAATATGTAAAAATAAGTCTTGTTTATGTATAAATCTACTTTTTGCAGTAGTTTATGATTATTTCATATTAATAAATATAATGTGCGAAATCAATCACTAACCATACTGACCATACGGTTAGTGGCTCCAGCTAATTTAAAGTATTGATAAAATAATTCAACTTGGCAGCACTGTCAACAGCTGTTATTAAAAGCACACAAAAAATAAAGGCAGACTTGGCTATACCTGTTTTTGGGTAATTCTATAAAATTTTACTTACATACATATATAGTTGCTACTATTAGTAATGAAAATGTAAACAGCAATAGCTAACTGCTTGTATTATTGAATTAAAAAATAGAGCTAAAATGACAATAAGGTTTAATGAGAGATAAGCCTTTAATTAATTGCTAGATACATATGTACGTATGTATGTTCAAGTAAATAAAAGTGTATTTTTTTTATTTCAATACAAATTTATGTCCCGATCGCAGTTACACTTGCTTTACACATTTAATATGAGCCCTATAAATGAAATAGCAAGAACTAAATGGTAGTCGAATTGTTCGAATCAGCCAATTATATAAATATCCGATACAGGGTATCGTGTAGCTGTGCTGCAGTCGGTTTCAGTATGTATGCCACAATAGAAATAATTTAATTTAGATTTTAGTTGCGACAACCTTGATTGCTTGCAATTGGAACGAATGAAACATGGATAAGCGACAGCGTGAGCTAGAGACTCTGGTGGCCACGCAGAAGGAGCAATTGTCACGATACGAGAAGCGACTCAGGGGTAAATCGTTGTGCAATAAACAAAATGTAAAATGCAGCTAATTAACTAAAATTGCAGACGTGGTCACAGCGTACAAGGGCTTGCTCAAGGAGAAGGAGGCACTAGAGACGAGCTTAGCAGCACATGCCGAAGTTACGTCTGCCAAGGATTCAAATGTCGATTCCAAATCAGCCGTGGCCGCAACCGCAGGCGAAGTCAGCGGCGATGTGGCTGATGGTTCCATAGCCTCAGGCGGCGATATTGCCGGGGGCAATGAAGAAAAAGGTCAGCTGCAGACGCAAATAATAACTCTTATGAACTCGCTGGCTACACTCTCTGCGGAAAAGTCGCGGATGGAGGCGTCATTTCAGGCGGACAAGAAGCAGCTACGCGCACAGATAGCTCAAAAGGAACAGATCATACAGGAGCTGCATGCCAAGGCCAAGGAGCAAGCGCAGCGCGCCAAAAACGACGTGGATGAAGTGAAAGCTAAGTGGATTATTGAGCGTCAAGAACGTGAAAAGGAGACCAACAATCAAATGATTATGCTGCGCGAGCTGCAAAAGCTGTACGCAGACGAGCGACACCTCAAAGAGAACATTAAGATGCAGCTGAACAATTTTAAGACGCAGTTTGCCAGCAACGAGGCTGAGAACAGCCGCCTGCGAGAGCTGCAGCTCCAGTTGAAGGAGGCACGTGCCCAGCTGAAGCAATGGCAGGCCAAAGCCGAGCAAACGACTGCTGCAGTATCGGGGACCGACAGCAATGTGCTGCTGCAGCAGGTGCGCCAGGAGATGCAGCAATTGAAGGAGCAGCACTCGGTGGCCATCAGGCAGGAGCAGCGACGCGTGCTTCGTGCCGAGGAGCAAAGCCGACGACAGGCAGCCTTGCACGAGGATCGGGTGGCCAACTTGGAGTCTCGCCTCGCCGAGCTGAGTAACACCGTAGGCAGCTACGACCGCTTGCGACAACAGGATCAGGATAGCATCCATGCACTAAAGCAGCAGCTGCAGGAGCTGGAACAGCTGCAAACCCGTACAGCGCCCGCAGTACAGGAGCTCAAAGATAGCGACCAGGATATAGGTGCTCTTGTGGATGAAATTGTGCGTCTCAAGAAGCTGCTAACTAGTGCCAATGCACGCTCCTCCAATCCCATAGACCTCAACACGGTGCTGGCGAGCAGCCATGCGACAGCCAGCGCTGACAGTCACGACCAGTGTGAGCAGCAGCTGCAGAACCTGCAAAAATTGCTGGACAACAGTAAGCTGCAGGAGGCGCACCTCCAGCAGAAGATTCAGCTGCAACAGACACACATCCAGACACTGCAAGACAAGGTGCAGGTGCTCAATCGCAATATTGACGAGGCCGAGCTTGAGCTGAAGCAGCAGGGTGACAAGATGCGCGTAGCGCTCAAGAACGAGCGTGCCAAGTGGCAGGAGGCGAAGGCGGACTTGGAAAATGAGACGCGTTGCAAACTAAACGAGCTGGAGCAGTTGCTGCAAAAACAGCGGCAGCGTTCTCTCCAACTACTCGACGAGAAGGAGCAGGAGATTAAGACGCTGCAGACCTCTTTCGAGGTGTTCCACAAGCCAAAAGCGTTGCCCATAGAAACCAGCGAGACTGTTGCCTACTCCTCGGACGCGGACAGCGTGGAGGTTGAGTGCGAACGGGAGACGAAGATGAGGGTCAAGTCCAAGAAGCTGTCATTGGGCGAGAACTGTCACATGCTGCACTACGCCAACGAGCTGGCACGCAAGGACATTGAGATTACAGCGTTGCGCAAATCCAAATACGCGGCGGAGTCCACGCTTAGGAAAGCTATACAGGATAAAGTTACGGCGCAGCAGGAGATGCACGAAAAGATAGAACAGCTCGAGGAGCAAGTGGATAGGTGAGCCAAGATTCCATTTGATACACTTTGTGTTAATATCGTTGCCTTGCTTCCCATCCAGATTGGAGCGCTGCAAGACGCGCGAAGGCGCTAACTTGGAGTATCTGAAGAACGTTGTCATTAGCTTCATTGTCACCCGAGATGCTGAGGACAAGCGACACATGCTGAACGCTATCAGCGCTGTCCTTCAGTTCACCAGCAGCGAGATGCACGCCATCAACGCAGCATTCCAAAAGAAATAGCCTACATTCGAAACGTTACTATAGTAGATCGTGCATAAAACAGAACATTTATATATTAAATACAAAACATATGTTATCCAAAGCCAGCCACGGGATACTTCTCCAAGTGGGCAGCCACTACGCCGGGAAACATGGCAAGGAACTTGAATCGGCTGCCCATTTGGTTTGGATCGGTAAGCATCTGGTAGCCGGAGCGTATGATGCTCTGGTTTTCGGGCAACGCATGGGCCAGGAGCTGCTGCAGGCGAACTTCGCCCTGCATATTTCTCAAAAAGTCACCCTGCTGCACTGGCCCACAGCAGTGGATGTGGCTGCGCATCTCCGCGACATGCTTTAAATGCCTGAAGTCGACATCAACTGTGAGATCCGCCGTGCCTGGCGCCAGTAGTGGCTCGTGCAGGGCGTGCTGCTTGAAACCTCGAAACGTGTCTGTTTTGTCGCCAAAGTGGCCGTAGTCCATAATCAAGGCGATGCCCCCATGCTGCTCTAATCGCTCTGCCAGAAGGCCCACATGTCGCTCCGCTTCAAGAGAGTACTCTAGGCAGGTGCGCTGCTCCTGCGGCAGCGGCTTGAACAATTGCGAAACGGGTGTCTGAGCCTTGGACAAAACATATCGGAAATCAGCAGTCGTCGACTTTGTGTCCACGTCAATGAGCACTTCCTGCCACTGGCCATCGATCAGCTGCAGCTTGTGCACAGGCAGCGCATCGAAGAACTCGTGCGCCAGCACCAGAGAAAACCCAGCTGGCACATCCTCCAGCCGACGATGCCAGAACACCTGCGTACCCGTGGCCGTAGTACCAACTTGGTAGTGTGGCAGCTGCTCCCCTTCTGCCAGGACCTCATGCTTGTAGCAGAAGCGTTGCGCTTGCGTCTGGCTCAGATACGGACTAATCTCGACCATGTGCATGGTGAACTGAGCGCCACTTTTGAATTTGGACAACACTTTAAGCACATCACGGGCCAATGTGCCCCGTCCCGGTCCCAATTCCACAAGCTGGAAAGGCGACGGACTGCCCAGCTTCTGCCATTCGTTCATCAACCAGATTCCCACGAGCTAAATTGAGACTCCTTTATCACATATCTGTCCAGTTGAACTTTCCGGTCTAAACTCACCTCTCCAAAAATCTGAGATATTTCCGGAGATGTTATGAAGTCACCCTCCCGTCCAAACACATCCCGATTCATGTAGTATCCGACCTTGGGATTCGTTAGCACCTCACGCATGTATTCGGCCACGGTAATGGGCCCCGTCGCTTGAATTTTGGCGGCCAACTGCTTGGCCAGGTTACCATTCGGTCTCGCATTTGCTCCAGGTGGCTGCTTCGGCTTTTGACTCTGCTCCAACTGGACATTGCCAGATAGAGCACCAAGGTTAGGACGACGAACAGATTTATAGCTGTAACTGCGTCTGCTGCCACATCGGAAAACCTGGCGTAACATTTTTGCCTACGTTAAGCTGCCAACTTACTTCAAATATAGATCAGCTGATTGAACGAGCAGTAGTTAAATTTGAAACAGCTGATTTTTATTCAAATGCATTTTCGGTGTCGCAACTAATGCGGAATAAGTGGAATACGAACTCGTTATTTTTATAATTATTATACATATATTTCAAAGGTTTATATTACATCTTAAAGCGGTCAGTCAGCAACTATCGATATACTCATACTTTCACCCCTTCCTTAAAGCACTTTGATATCGGGCACAACCTTCTCGTTGTCGTAGATCTCCTTGGCATAGCACAGATTGGGATAGTCAAAGGCGGCGCCATATCGGTTCTTACAACCAGAGGTGGCCTTGTCGCCGGGTGTATACACGGGCTGGCCAATCACGTTGGTAGTGGCAAAGTTACAGGTGAGCACGAAGTGGTTGTAGTAGTCGCGAGAGAAGCGCACCGCTGCACAACCCAAATGGGTATTCTTCTCTGCCACGGCAATGGTGAACTTGGCCACATTCTTGTTGGGCAAGTCTTCTGGGAAGCTGGCCAAGATCTCAGGGGAAGCATTGGCACGCTGCTTAAACCAGTTCTCGATCTGCTCCTTAATAATCTCCGCATCGGTGTATTCGGACTCGGCACCGCTGTAGCTGAACATGGCATTGTTCTGGCCAGCGTAGGCGAAGCGTTCCGTACTGCGGCACTTATCGGGAAGGGACTGGCAGGTCTTCACGTTATATAGAGCCAGGTGGGCCAGTTCCTCGCACCAGGTCATCTTGGCCATGCGCGCTGCCTTGGGCAATCCCTCAATGGCGCCACCAGCAACTGTGTTGCGCAGCTCATTGAACAAGGTCAGGATCAACTTCTCATGGGGCTGCATATTCACCTCACGCACATCCTTGGGGCAGTTCTCGCTAAAGTTCTACAGGATGTCTACATTTGTATTGGATTGCTACAGGGATGGATTCGACACTTACTCCTTTATTGTTGCAGGCAATGTGCTTGTCCAGGCAGGTAGGCAGGGCGCAGTAGTCCACAGAGGCAACGAGGCCTACTAAGGCTGTGGCCACCACTAGGAAGCTACCGACTTTAAAGAACATCTTGTACTTGATGGCTGTTGGTTTTCAACTGACGCATCCCTACAACAGTAGCCCCATTTATACCCCTCTGAGCTGCGCCAGATGCCACAGGTGTTATTAATGCACAGGAGTGAGTCAATGCGATAATGGGCTAAACACAGATGTGAGAATGGATTTGGCTGAGCAGAGCTTCAAGCTAACTCAGTTGCTATGTCATAAACCAGAAGTTGCAAATAATCGAAGCATGTGTCTGCAATGCACATGCATGAATGTACAGCGTTTCTTGGAATGTGTGCTCCAAGCTGTGCTATAAATGCGCGCCTGCTTCGCTTGTTGAGCATCAGTTAAGTGTGAACAGTTGATTGGAACAACATATCAACAATGAAGGTATTCCTTTTGATGACTGCCTTAGTAGGACTCGTCGCCTCTGTGGACTACTGTGCCCTGCCTACCTGCCTGGACAAGCACATTGCCTGCAACAATAAAGGAGTAAGTGTCGAATCCATCCCTGTAGCAATCCAATACAAATGTAGACATCCTGTAGAACTTTAGCGAGAACTGCCCCAAGGATGTGCGTGAGGTGAATATGCAGCCCCATGAGAAGTTGATCCTGACCTTGTTCAATGAGCTGCGCAACACAGTTGCTGGTGGCGCCATTGAGGGATTGCCCAAGGCAGCGCGCATGGCCAAGATGACCTGGTGCGAGGAACTGGCCCACCTGGCTCTATATAACGTGAAGACCTGCCAGTCCCTTCCCGATAAGTGCCGCAGTACGGAACGCTTCGCCTACGCTGGCCAGAACAATGCCATGTTCAGCTACAGCGGTGCCGAGTCCGAATACACCGATGCGGAGATTATTAAGGAGCAGATCGAGAACTGGTTTAAGCAGCGTGCCAATGCTTCCCCTGAGATCTTGGCCAGCTTCCCAGAAGACTTGCCCAACAAGAATGTGGCCAAGTTCACCATTGCCGTGGCAGAGAAGAATACCCATTTGGGTTGTGCAGCGGTGCGCTTCTCTCGCGACTACTACAACCACTTCGTGCTCACCTGTAACTTTGCCACTACCAACGTGATTGGCCAGCCCGTGTATACACCCGGCGACAAGGCCACCTCTGGTTGTAAGAACCGATATGGCGCCGCCTTTGACTATCCCAATCTGTGCTATGCCAAGGAGATCTACGACAACGAGAAGGTTGTGCCCGACATTAAGGTTCTCTAAGGAACATTAATATTACAGAGAATTTAAATACATTGATAGTCACATATATTAATATCATTACTTAATCAATAATAAAGAGCAACCGAAGATCCAAATCCACCTTGAAGATTGATTTGAGTTACCAAACATTAGTTTAATTTACTATTTTCTATTGAGCTTACTTTATTTCATATTGTAATGGATACGTATTCAAATACTGCCTATAATTAGGGGCACTTCACTTCATACTTTATTAGTTAAGGAACACTAAAAGCAGAGACATTCAAGGAGGGCTTTCCTAGTCAAGGCCTATTCAATGTTAGCTAACTGATGGGAACCTTTGACATTTATAGATCCTATTCCCTTATATAACAAGATTTAAAATTGTTTTTAGTTTTATAAGGTCATCTTTTATTGAGCCAACCGTGCCGTGACAAAGACGGCAGAAGTCAACACATAAATCACCGAGTAAACGGATCTTATCTTGTATTGATTGATCGATACAAAATAAGGATAAATGTTTAGGCGGTAGAAGCGGCGGCAGCAGCAGCGGTGGTAGCAGCTGCCTCCTCCTTGAGGCGATCCTTTTTGAGTGGACCCATGAAGGCCAACTTGTCGGCAGGGGTCTGGAAGCGACCATGACCCATCTTGGATGAGGTGTCGATGAACTTCAGCTTAATCTGTTCCAGCGCCGAACGTTTGGTGTGGCGCAGCAAAGACTTGCGCAGAGTAATGACGCGCTTCTTGGAGCCAATGCAGCAACCCTTAATCATGACGAAGTCGTTGTTGACCTCACCGTAATGGGGGAAGCCACCCATAGGGGTAATGCTCTTGTCGGTCAAATCGTACTCCGTGGAAGCGTTGTTCTTGATGACCTAAAAATAGAGTATACATTAATCGACTAGCCACTGAAGCAAAGCAGTTAGTTTTCAGAGTGTGATCAGTCCTATCATTATAGATATCACGGTTAATCAAGCTTTTTTGATTTTCGATGTCGTTATTTAAAAGGTTTTTATCATCATTGAAGTTTTTTTTTTTGGTGCAACTGTGAGATGCTTACCTTGCCATCCTGGGTGTGAATGCCAGCCCCGATGCGGTAGATTTTCTTGTTGATCTCGGTACGATGATGATAACCCTTCTGACCAGCACGTGCCACAGTTGTGGACACACGGGATGGATGCCAGGCACCGATACAGGCGACCTTGCGCAGACCCTTGTGCGTCTTGCGGGGCAGTTTCTTTGTGTGCCAACGCGAGGTGACACCCTTGAATCCTTTGCCCTTGGTCACGCCCACACAATCGACCATCTCATCTTGGCCGAACACATTGCTGACCTGGATGGGCTTCTCAAGGTGCTCACGCACCCACTTGACCTTATCCTCAATGGAGCCACCGTTCAGCTGGATCTCCATGATGTGGGCCTTCTTTTGGCGTTGTTTAATCAGGCGGATCTGAAGATCAAGAAATAAGTATACCGGTTAAAATCAAATTTTAATTACATATGTAGAGACTGTGCGTGATATGGTTTAACCGCGCGCTCATCGCCTGAACGGCTGCGCACCGTTACTGGAATATATCAAGCATCGCCACCCGAAGGGCAATTTAATCTACGACGTTGCATCCATAAACTGTGCATCGACAAATCACAGCGCGAATGCTTTTTAGGGCAGGCGCACCGGCCGGCCGTGAGGCACAGTCGGCGCAACAAGACCAAGGACGTCGTGCATTTAAGGATTCAAACCAATAGTATATATTTACCTGCGAATGGGCAATCACACGGATGACCTTGCAGTAACGCAACATCTTACGGAAATCGTTTTCGATGCTCTTTTTGCCCAAGTCATCGGTCCATTTCTTGCTGGCCTTGGTGAAAGCCTTCTTCTTCTCGCTCTTGTACCTGATTGGAACGAAGTTTGGAGTTGGAGAATTAATACAATGCCGTGCCGATTCTATCAATGGAGCGCCATGTATCAAGTCTGTGCGGGGCGAGAGACAAAACGGGAAGCACACCTCATCGCTTATTAAATTAGCGAGCGGAGATGACAATCTTCCATGACGTGCTCACTCATCAATTGGACACAAAGGCCAAGTGCAGCTTACACGACTTGCATTGATTTGAAAAGCTCTCTCAGCGAACTGATCGAAGAACTTTATGATTTTCATTCAAGTTAGTAAAAATCAAACTAAGAAAATCACATCGCACACGCAGCTTTAAGTAAAGTTTTGCACTTTGCAACTGTGTTCAGAAGGAAGGCAACAGTATGGTAAAAAAAAGATTTTCGACAAAGTCATTCAGATACCAAATTCTCATCATACAGAAGCAAAGAAACCCAACAACTTGTAACCACGTGTGCAATTCATGAAAAAAGAAAATGGCGTCTGGAATTTAGGTACATACCAGTTCTTGTAGAAGCGGCGACGGCACTCCTCGGACAGATGCTGTGCCCAGACATTGACCAAAGCACGCAGGCCGAATGGAGTCTCAATGTAGCCGACAGCGCCAACAGCAATCATTGGCGGTGTCTCCAAAATGGTGACAGCCTCGACGACCTCCTTCTTGTTGATCTCTATATTACAAGAAATTTAAAAACCAAGGTTAGGCACGTGCGTGTTAACCAAAAATCTTTATTTTTTAGTTGCGAGTCAGTCCGCCCTAGTTAATTGATAATCACGGTAGATCATATGTGTTCTAACCATAAAATTTTAACTGTTTCTCATCATGGAAAATTGGCTAGACATAAATATGTATGTATATTTTCTTATACTTACTTGATCCAGGGCGATCGGCCTCACGCACAATGTGGGTCATACCGGCTTTGTAGCCGATGAAGCAAGTCAGATGCACTGGCTTGGTGGCATCATCCTTGGGGAAAGCCTTAACCTTGCCACGATGGCGGGATGAGCGCTTCTTGGGGTAGAAGGCCATAGAGCCATGACGAGGTGCAGAAAACTTACGATGCGACTGTAGATATGAGTAATCCCGGTTAATTAATTGATTGAGTTTAATTGAATTTTAGTTTGAGGTTATGTGTGAAAATGCACGTGTCAGCTATAAAAAAATTATTTGGTAGGCCCGTCTCTTTTTTTTTTTTTAATATATATAAATTTACATTTCTTTATCATTTCTCAATCAAATTAACAAACGTTCATTATTTTAAATGCCATTTTTTTTATTATTATAGTTATTTTACTATCAGAGCACCACTCACCATGACGTCCGTTCAATTCAGACGCTGAAATAGAAAGAAAGGAAATTAATCTTCTAAACGCAAAGTCGGCTACGCTTGCTATATGTAGTGCTGCCAACCATACACAAAACGAGTGAAGTTGGCGTCGTTTACAACATTCTGCCAGACGAGTGGTTACCCTGCCAACTTGCGGCAATTTAATCAAATTAACCAACACTTATAAAAAAAAATTGGCGCCGGCAGTTTGTTGTATTGCTCCATCGTAATAAAAGTAGTAAAATAGTTAATAAAAATGAGAGCAACAACGGAACCCGACCACAGCATATTGATGAGTGAACCCATTAGCTGCTTCGAAATATGTGAAAATGACTTCGCCTATAATCTAATCTGCGTAGCCCAACAAAAACATCTTTCCTTGATACTTATTGGTCTACCGGCAAGTAATAAAAAAATAAAGCAATGAAATATTTAACAATATGGCATTTTTATCGTTAGGAAGAGAGCGGGACATTTGTATGGAATCATGTGCAAGAGATGGAGATACTGGATGAAGATGCACGATGTTTCAGAATCGCCTTTTCACCGGACACCTCGCTTAACTGTACGCCAAATAAAGTCACTGTGTGCGCCTCAATTGGCAAGGGCAATTTGGCACTGTTTCACACGAATTTGAATGAGGTGAACAGCGTGCAATACCTGCGTGGACACAGCAGCTACATCAATGACACTGCGTGGGTCTGCGATGGCGAGTTGCTGGCTTCTGTCAGCGACGATTTCACATGCAAGTTTTGGAATATCGCGTCGAGTTTGGAGAACGTTATTACGTTTTGCCTTTCTTCGGCGGGTATGTCCATTAAAAGCCACCCAGAGGATCCCAGCAAGGTGCTTGTGGCAGAGAAGCGTGGTAGGTAATACCTATCAGTCTGAGCTGCAGCCATATTATCATATTTGCTTTTAGGGATAATCCATCTATATAATGTACGTAGCAAGCAAACAGTAGTCTCTGTCGAATCACCAAAATTTCCACTGATGTCTGCTGATTGGGCAAGCAACAATCGGCTTTTTGTTACAGCCTTGGCTGGTGGCGACATTGTCACCTGGGATTTAAGCCGTCCATTTGCACCTGCTGACATAAAGCAGGTGCATGAGGACGGAGGCCGTATTGTACGTTTTGCTCCAGGTAGCTCTGAGATTGCGATAGCCACCATTGGACGGCCGGATCTTACGATGAAAGTTTTCGTGGGCAAGTCAACTGTACCGCTTATTGAGTCGCCTTTAAAGACGTACGGCGGTCTGGCGTGGCATCAGCGTTTACCATACATCTGCGCAGTGTCCGATAAAAAGTTATGTTTTTGGAAGGTACAAATTAAATAATTAAAATATCAATAAAGAGACTTTCAAGTACTGGAAATGCTTTTGTTAATTCCAATACTCGTCACACTGCCCATTAAGTATTTATTTTGGTTTAAGTGATAAAATTGTAAAATTAAAATAGAAATCGCTTAATTTCTTAATCAAATTTATAT
>NW_022046246.1:0-48749 GCF_001654015.2 Drosophila navojoa | reverse complement strand
AACTGATAGTAGCAGCGCGTTTGTGTCTTAAGTCTTTTGATTTTATAGATTTATTTTACTTAAAAAAATAAAAATAAAATCAACTGATAGTAGCAGCGCGTTTGTGTCTTAAGTCTTTTGATTTTATAGATTTATTTTACTTTTTTTAAAGCAGCTAAAACATAAAAACAAATTTAAAAGCATAAAATCAAGTGATAGTAGCAGCGCGTTTGTGTCTTAAGTCTTTTGATTTTATAGATTCATTTTACTTAAAAAAAAATTAAATAAACTGATAGTAGCAGCGCGTTTGTGTCTTAAGTCTTTTGATTTTATAGATTTATTTTACTTTTTTTAAAGCAGCTAAAACATAAAAACAAATTTAAAAGCATAAAATCAAGTGATAGTAGCAGCGCGTTTGTGTCTTAAGTCTTTTGATTTTATAGATTAGTTATACTTCTGTTTTATATACATACACAGCAATCGCCTTTTACAGCCGCTTATGTTGATTGTTTCTGTGGCTTAACAGCCCCAGCCAGCAATTCGTGTCTTAATTCTTTTGTTTCAATTGGCTTTTGCGCGTGACTTAAGGCCTAATCTGAGCTTACAAGCCAGATTATTCACAGCTTAAAGCCATTGCAGTAGTATTAGTAAATATTGTATATTACATGATTTACCCAACTTCGGCAGCAACAAGTTTGTGTCTTAAGTCTTTTGATTTTTTATTATATTTTGAGTATTGTTGGCTGCACTTAAGCATTGTATTATGAATCGATTAGGCGTTTTCTCTATCTTTTGATCTGAATGCAAATTTAGTTATTAGGCATACAATGGAACTTTCTACAGCTGGACTGTTTGAATAGATCAGATTTTAATTTAGTGAAAATAGAAAAAAGCTTGTAATATTCACAAATCAATCTGAAGCCAAGCTGGATGAAAAATCAAAATCAAGCGAAAATCCCAAAGGCATCAAAAATATATATCTATGTATAAATATTTATATAAGTGCTGTGCCATAAATTATGCGGACTTAACGATTCTTTGGACGAAAAACAAAAATTAAAAAAACAAACTTTCTTTAAGCCATGAAGGTGCTGATGAAGGGGTGCGGCGCATGCATTTGATGTTTTATGTTTAACCCAGTTAGGTTTCACATGAGCCGCCCAGTCGATTGTCATGCAGAGGCTGGAGCCGACTCTAGAAATAGTTAAATCGCTCTTCTGAAGGTCACTTTAATTACCAGTCAAATTACCAGAGTACTCTTATGCTCTTGATTAACTAAGCTAATGAAGTGCTATATCCATCTCTCTCTCTCTCGCTCTTCCTCTCTTAACTGGTAACAATGAACAATGGGAAAAATTCATAGCTGCAAGTCAATTGGTGCTCGAGTTGGCGATTATTTTAAACTACATTGTTGCGGCTTTGTTGCCTTTGTTGCTGTTGTTGTTGTTGTTGCTGTTGTTGTTGGTAATGAGAGAGGTCAAGTGAGCTTTTGTCGTCCAGAAAGTTTGCATGCAAAAGTTCAGGGCCAAAGCAATCGCAGTCCTACGGCTAGCCGCGTGAGAGCAATGCCAACTCTAATTGATCCATTATGTATTATGGTATAGCGAATCATTATCTTATTAGCGAGTTGGCTGGGATGCAGAGAAATGGGTTTATAATGGGCATCTAATGTGCTTACGTTGTGATTAGAATATGAGGTCATATTATAAGGTTACACGTATTAGATGTCAGGGCATAGAAAAAGAAGCTTATTGAACTGAAATTCAATTTCTTTGAGTTTTATTATAGATAAAATAAATTGATACCAATTTGTACTAAGCATATGAGAGATTACTGAATTAAGGTACGTTTTTTTAAGTTTGATATAATTTATGAGTTCTATTCTAAGTAAAAACTTTGATGCACTAAAAGTCTAGTTTAAGCTACAGATCTTTTGACTATTTAAGCAATTATAGAGCTCTAAGTTCCATAAACAAAAAACTCCCATTTAAACTTTTGGATTAAAGCATTCACCAACTGAATTCCCATTCTCAATTGTTCTGGAACTTTGCTGCCAATAAAATTTCACTTTTCAAGCAAGTCAGAATTCTAAAAAGCTCCAAGTTCCATTAAGAAACTTCCATTTAGGCTTTTGGATTAATTTAAAGCTCTAACAGGAGCTCTATTAATTCACCTTAATTTCCATTCGCGAATTTCGGGAATTTTTCGTTAATAAAACTTCACTTATAACATGATATAATTCTTAGGTTTGATCACGCCATTAGCCAAAAGTATATGGAATGAGCAGAGCATTAGCCAAGTCAACAGAGTCAAGTAGTGCTAATAGAGTCGAAAACGTTTGCTGCTTGGCTAATTATTGTTCATTTGTGTCAAAGTTGCTGGACCCTGGCAGCGCGACAATTTCACTTCCGTCAAATGTAATGTGTCTAGTTGAATAATAACAAAACGGAGTGTTAAAGAAAGAGACTGAAATGAAGAAATGAAAAGTAAAATGAAATTAATATGTCAAACAATCATAACACGAAACGCATCAATTTGCTGCGAGTCGAGTGGCAGGCCTAGGACTAGGCCATTGTGATGGCGAGCAGAGAGAGTGAGAGAGACAGACAGAGTGAGACAGACAGGGGGAATGTGGGATAATAATAATATAATCCGTATAGCTTATAAACTTAATAACAATAACAAACAGCAAAAAAAATTACTTAACAGCAACTTAATTGTTACCACACACATAGACACACACACACACACACACATGCGCGCGCAGTCGACGTTGACGTCTAATGCGCTTCAGTGAAGTCGACGTCAACGCTGACGTCTGCGTCGCCGGCGGATTGGAAATGCACTCACCAAAGATTGGCTCACTTTTTATACGGTTGCTGTTTGCTGCCGTTTGTTGTTGTTGTTGTTGTTGTTATTATGTCTGTTGCCGCAATTGTAACAAATTATTTGCGTTTTGATTGTGGCCAATGTAATAAACAAACAAACTCGCACACACACACACATGAATACAGCTAGACACGCACAGCGACAGCGATTATAAAATTAAAATACATTTTGTTTTTCTTGTTCCTTCACAATTGAAGTTTAATCGAATTTTTGCAAAAATATATATGCAAAGAGCATAAATTACGTATGCGACGCGTTGTACATGGCAGCAGTTAATTGTTATAGGAAATTGCCGAGACCATGCACGAAAAAAAAGCAGCACAGTAAAATAAAAATAGATAAAAAAAATCAGGCTAAAGCTATGCAAAAATAATTGCAATTAACTTGAGGTAAATTTATATATATATATAAACAGTCAGACTTCAGGGGAAAATTCGAGTTGATTTGATTTACGGCTTGCTGGCGGGAGTTAGGGTTCGTCTGAGCTCTGCATATTTATATCAATTGAGCAGAGTTTATTCACACACTGTGTGAAATATGTATAACAGTTTAGTTTAGCTTAGTCTGCCCGACTAGTAGATACCCTGAACTCTGCACAGAGCTAACATTGCAATATTTATATATTATTGATTTGTGCATGAATAAAAGGGCGCACAGACACTTCTTTTTGGCCTATTAACACGATCAGAGTTACCTAAAATTCAAAACACATAGCTCTGTATTCCTTACAGAAAACTGCACAGAAAATCTGAAAGCTCTATCTAAGACGATTTTAGGGAGAACGCTTACAAAATGATGTCATTTATCGATTTTTATCGATAATATGGAAAGTGTTAAAATCCTATTATATAGGTGACTATGCATTGAAAGTTAAAAGTTTCTAGTTCTTGGGGCTTACAGCATCCAGCCGGATAAACGGAAGGACAGATGGATGGGCAGAAGGACAGGCTGACATATGGGCAGAAGGGTAGAGAGGTAGACGGACAGCGGGGTAGACAAACAGAGGCGGGTAGAGGGGCAGACGGACAGAAGCAAAATAGACTCACGTACAAAAGAATGGATTGACAGAAGAGCAAACGGACATACATACATGATATGGCAACAGATACGCATGATTAGATCGAATGAAAGCCTATTCTGATCTGGAGTATATAAAGATGACGCCTCCTTCTGACTGTTACACAAGTTTCCCGCAGTACACCCTGAAATTCAATTTTTCTCTGCGTTCAGGGAAAACCTTTTCAATCGACGACCCCCACAATTGGCAGCTAATGTCTGTTGGTTTTGAAGATTAGGCACAAATGAGGTTTGCTCTGCGGTTTCCCACAGACCGAACGGCAGGCTCTCATTACATCATTATCGCAGGCATTCACACCTATCATCATTGAGCGGTGGCTGGCTTTGATCCGCATGCAGATTAATTATTATTGTGTGGCTCGATCGGCCAAGCGATCATATAGTACCGTATTATCATCCGATGCTCAAAAGCCCCTGTAGATCAGAAATGCCCATACAATTTGCCCCAACTGTCAAGTGGATTTCCGCGCAGAGCATGGAAAATTTTGTTGACAAAAGTGACAGAAAGCGAGAAAGACTGACAGAGCGCCGGCGAGACGACAAGTGCACAGATATCTATAGCCATGAAATGATATTACAAAATCGAAAATGAAATGGACAAAAATGAACAACAAAAAAAAAAAAAAAAAACAAGTAATTGCAAGGAAAATGTTTTCAATTATGAATAATGGATTGATGGAGGCGTTGCCATAGCAATTGATATACGAGTTTCTATGATTTATTATGCAAACTATGATTGAGTAGTTGACAGTTAGGATACGAGAGAGAGAAAGAGAGAGACAGGGAGAGAGAGAGAGATCCCATCATCCTCGTGGCAAAATGTGACGCAAGATGTTGGACCCCGGCCAATATAGATGACGATCTTGGTCAGCTCTTTTCGTCTTTTGTTTTTTTTTTGAGTTGTCTGTGCGGAACTGCTTTTACGGTCCATTGCCATCTCGCTGGGCCGAGCAAGTGCTTCGCGTACGCCGGCTTGTGGCCTATCGGAGCGTTTAATTTTCACTTAATTACCGTAGTTAAATCATAAATTAAATGACTGCCGTAGAAAGCGACGTCGAAAGAAATATTGTCGATCGTCTGTCTACGTGAACAGCTGGCGTTGACATGGTTAGTGTCCAGCGGCGAGGCCGTTAGCTAAATGAACTGTTAGATAATCTTGTCAAAATGAATGCAAAGACAACAACAACAACAACAACAGCAGCAGCAGCAACAACAACAACAACAACAGAAATAGCCTCATAAAATAATAAAAATTCACTCAGCAAGCAGCAACAGCAACGATTATGGCCCAAGCATTTCAGCTCTTTCAGCTAACTGACTAACCCGTCTACGTGCCGCGCATTCTAAATGGACTTTCTGCAACTGCAGCGCATAATACAGCTCGACCGACGACTCTGCAGCTGGAATGCGTAGTTGCGGCCCCCCCGGGCAATAACTGCAAATGGAACTGCGACGGCAACTGCGACTGCGGCAGCGGAGTCTGTGTGCCATTGCGACACGCTCTGGAATGATATCAACCAGCTCGCCAGCTAGTCAGTCAGCCAGTCAGCCAGTTAGCCAGTTGGCCAGTTAGCCAGTTGGCTAGTTAGTCACCTAGCCAGTTGGCCAGTTTTTGTTTCCTTTCAATCAGGCAGCGTGTCTTCCTGCAAATCTAACAGCTTTTCACATTCCTCGCGTTAAATCATGCAGTTGCCAAGATGTTTCTAGAAGTTAATCCAATTGGACTGCGACCTGGACTAGATATGTCCATAAGTCAAACAAGTTTTCGCTCAACGGTTCTCGAGATTGTTTCGCTTATTATACACATTCGCGAAAGTGAAATGAGTATATTGGTTTTGTGCCCATTTCCGTCTTGCTGTCTGTCCTGCAGTCCATCTTTTCATACCCCGAACCCATTGATTTTTTCATTTAACGTTTCTTCTATCTGGAAGTTCTGGTATTACAGCTAGAGATATTCTATTCCACTTAGAAATTGTCTAGAGCTATAAGCATAAATACTCAAATACTCATTTCCATGTGACCTCCTCCCAAAAAAAATTTCTCGCGCTCTACGAGGGCCAAGGCAGTAGTACCCTGTGTTTTTCATAGTCTTGAATCATTAGCTTTGAAATATACGTTATGCCAAGCTTATTCCCAGACTGGTGACCCGAAGTTCAAATTTCAAATAATTCCGAAACGAACAATTTATATATTTTATATATTTCTATATGTATGTATATACGCATGTGTTAATCTCTTTGATCTCACCGTCTCGTTCATTCACAGCCCAGCAGAATGGGTAGCTCAAGCCGATTGAGAATTCAGCTGTTGTTGCTGCTGATGGGCGCAATTGCCGTTAGCGCATTGCCGACTATAAAGCAGCAGGGACAGCAGGGCGGGGCCAATTATGTGCAGCAGCTGGACAAGAGTTTCTTTCAGCCACGTGAGGTGGAGCAAACCATAGACGAGGTGCAGAAAATATTGGCCAATGATCCGGCGTTGCCTAGGCTAACACGGTAAGAGATGATGATGATGATATTGATGATGGCAAGAATGATGATGATCATAATGATGATGATATTGATGATGGCAGTAAGGATGATGATGATAATGATCAGTCTCATGATTTTGATTATGATAAGTTTGATGATGATCATAACCATGATGATAATGATGATGATCACAATGATAAGATGATGTGCTGATTATGATCCTACTCATGATTATGATAAAAATGATGAAGTTGGTGATGATCATATCCCTGATTATGATGATGATAATGACGATGATGATGTTTCGCTTGATTACCACTAAGAAATTCCCTTTCCCCCCCTCCCCACAGCGGTGAAATCGAGGAACTGTACGAGAAGGTCACTCGCGAGGAGTACGAGAAGAGCATCGAGGCGGGCGACATGAGCCGCGCGGACAGCATGCGCGCCCTGATGCTGGTACTGCCCTACAACACGGACAACAACACCGAGGAGAATCTGCAGGAGCTGTACACACGGCCGCCGGTGACGCGCGTCATCGACGCCTACACGCCGCCGAATCCGATAAAGTTCATCACGCCCGACCCGAACGCAATGCCGCGCAGCACGGTGCCCGGCGGCAATCCGGCTGTGGCGGCCACCACCTACAAGCCCCTCTACAGCAGCCTGCAGAAGCAGCTGGTGCCGGCGCCCACGGCGACCACCTATCATCCGCCGGCGCCGGCGCCGGTCATGTACCAGCTGGCGCCGTCACTGGGCAAGCCCGGCATGGACTTTCAGCCGGTGACGCATGGGGCCCAGGCCTACGACTATGCCCGGGCGCAGGCCACGGCGGCGCCGCCTCGTGCTGCCGCCCAAACGGGTCAGCGCTTCAGCTCGCACTACAGCGCCAAGAATGCGCAGTTCCTACGCAAGCCAGCGAGGCCGCAGACTCAGAGGCCGGGTCAGGGTCAGGGTCAGGGTCAGTCCATCAGTCACAGCAGCGCCGTGAAGCCCGTGGCGGACATACTCGAAAGTCTGGGCATTGTGGGCGGCGCCGGCGCTGGCGCTGGTGCCCAGGGCTCTCACAAGCGTTTCGCCATCGACGACTACTACCCGGCGGAGAGTGCACCGCAGCCCGTCGTGGCCGTGGCCGACTTGCGTGGGCTGCAGGGCGCCCGCATACGGCCCGACGCCTACTCCAACTTCAAGCCGCTCAACATTGGCGAGGAGCTGCGCGTCAAGCCCGAGGTGGAGGGCTATCTGACACGGTTTGGCATTGTGAAGAAGTCGCCCAAGGCGCTGAAGAAATCTCAGGCAGGTGCCACCGCCACCGCGACTGCCACGGAGGAACCAGCGGGCGCCCACACCGAGCTCTCGACGGCAACGGCCAAGGTTCCGCCGCAGACCAATGCAGAGCTGGCCAAGCTGCTGGAAAATCTGCAGGAGCTGGAGCGCTTGCAGACAAAGAGTGCCCGGAAAACAATCAGCAGCACCACAGCGGCGACAACGACAACGACCAGCACCAGCACCACAACAACCACAACCGCCGCGCCGCCCACATCGATGCCGACGGCACAGCTAATCACCCACGGCGCACCGCTGCTCATCGAGCCGAAGAAGCCGCGTCGCCGCATCGATCCCAACATTGACATCAACTTTGCGAACGCGGGCAACCAGCAGAAGACGGCCAGCGCCACGGATGAGCTGTCCAAGCTGCTCCAGAATCTGCAGGAATTGGAGAAGCTGAAGATTAATCCAGAGAATGTGCTGAAGGCGGCGAGTCCTGGCACGCAGGCGCTCAGCAATCGCTTCAGCGTCAGCAGCAGCAGCACCACCACCACCACCACCGCCAAGCCAACCACCAGCAGCCCAGCGGCCAGCAACGATGCACGCGAGCTGCAGTTGATTCTGCGCCAGCTCCAGCAGCTGGAACAGTCGAATGCCGTGCGCAAAGCCACAACCACAACCACAACCACAACCACCAGCACCACAGTGCGTCCGAGGTCGTCGCTGGGCCTCGGCTTGAACTTCGATCCGGCTCAGGCGAATGCGCTCGGCGCGGCAGATCTGCTCCAGCTGCAGCGCTTGCTCAGCGACGACCGAGAGCTGGAGCGACTCTATGAGCAGGCGCGCAACAACAAGAAGGCGGCCAAGATTGGCACCACAAAGGCCACCACGACGCCCACAACCACAACCACGACCACGACGACGACGACGACGACTACGCCGCGTCCCACCAAGGCGGCCGCTGCTGTGGACCACGCCCAGTTCGAGGCGTTGATAACGCGCGTGCAGCAGCTGGAGCAACTGCAGCAGCCGCAGCCAACCACGCCGGGCTTCAGCACACGCAACGTGGCTGGCCACGGCTTGGCTGGAAGCCTGAGCCTGCCCAGCAACGACTACGCGCAGCTGCAGCAGCTGGCGGGCGCCGCACCGCTGGCCTACGACCGGGATCTGGGCCAGGTGGAGATCTCGACGGCGGCCTCGACGGGCAAGCAGCGACAGCGGCCGTTGAACAGCTTCGAGCGCAGCAACGGGCTGCTGCAGGATGTGCAGCCGCAGGACTACGTGCAGCTGCAGAAGCTGCTCAGCAAGGTGCAGGAGCTGGAGCGCGTGCAGCTGCAGGAGGCGCGCCCAACCACCGGCCATCAGCTGGTCACAGCCGCCTCCGTGCGTACCCAGAACGTGAAGAGCCTGCACGGCGCACAGATTGTCTACGCGCAGCCGGCGGCGATGCCCGATCCCAATCCCGAGCTGAATCTCAAGCTGGAGCTGCCGGTGTACAAGCAGCCGGGCACAACTCCAATGCCAAATGCTGCACAGGCGGAGCTCAGCTCCAGTGAGGAGCTGCGTGAGTTCGCCATGTCCCAGCCGGCCCATCCGCAAATGAGCCAGAACCTGAACCAGAACCGGAACAAGAATCTGAATCGGGATCAGAGCCAGGATCAGGACTTCAGGCAGTTCCAGCAGTTCTTTAGCAGCCTGGAGGACAATGGCGAGCGTCAGAGCTATCAGAATATGCAGCCCATCTACAAGACGGTGACACCGGCTCCGGTGACCCAAGCCGCAGCACCACCCGCACCAGCCGCACCACCCGCAGCACCGCCAACGACCAAGCCGACGCCAAAGCAAGCCGACTTGGCAGAGCTACAGAAGTTGCTCTACAATACGCAGCAGCTGCAGAAACTGGGCGTGGCACTGCCCAACGAGCTGTCCCAGCAGCTGGAGAGTCAGTTCCAGCCCAGCACCACCTCTGGCAGCACAACCACCAGCACCAGCACCAGCACTAGCACCACAACGTCAACATCAACCACAACCACGCCCTCGCCGCCCGCATCGCCAACACCCACGCACGACTCCTCCTCGCCGGCGGTGTTCTCGCTGACCACCAGCAAGCCGGCCTCGCCACGCCCACCACGGCCCCATCCCACCACCGAGAGCAGCGTGGAGCTGCCCGTGTTCAGCGCGACGAAGATTATCGAGGCGGCCATCAAGCGGGCGGCCAATCGCATTGGCGTCTCCACGGAGCTGCCAATGGGCCTGGCTGCGGGCGCTTCCGGCTTCCGGCGACGCAGCGACGATGACATGGACGTGGCCGCCGAGGATGACCAGGCTGGCGTGCTCGATGGCGATCTGATGGCCGAGTTCAGTGAGCTCAACTATCAGCTGGCCAAGCCAGAAGAGTCGCAGCCGGAGGCCCGTGAGCAAGTGGCGCTGGGCGACAATCTGGGCGAGCTGCAGCGGCTCATCAGCAACCTGCAGCAGCTGCAGCAGCTCAACGTGAGCCTGGGCCAGACGAAGCTAGCTGCGTCGCTGGCCAGTCAGGCGCAGTCGCAGGCCGACGCCAACTATCTGCAGTCGTTGCCACCGGGCATCGATACCTTCAAGCCGCGCAGACAGAGCGAGGACAACAGCACCACCACCACCACTACCACAGCGAGCACCACCAGCTCAACTCTGGCTGATTCGGATGATTCGGTGACAACACAATCGCCCACTCGCATTAGCCTGGATCTGGGCCTGGGCCTGGGTCTGGGTGATGAGGACACCGCCTCGCAGTCGAGCAGCGATGGAGACATTAGCACAAGCAGCACCACCGAGTCGAGCAGCTCCTCGACCACGGAGGAGTCACGCAACGGCTCGCTGGACGATCTGGCCAATTCGTTTGGGCCCGATCCTGTCGCCGAGGAGCCGCCACCGCCCAAAAAGAAGAATGGCTTCTATTTCCTAGCCGATTGGAATTCGTTCCTTGAGGTCGGCGACGGCGATGATCAGGTGGTGGTGCGTCTCAGTCCCAAAATTGGCGATCCCCGTGACTTCCTGGCGGTCTAGGAAACTCTGGGGCGGTGCCAATCAGCTGGCAGTGTATATAGCTCTTAACTGTACCGTTAACCATTAACATAAACCCTATCTCTATCGTAATTATGTGTGTGCGCGTTGTATTTATTTTAGTCACTGGATTTTTCTTTATTATTATTATTTTTTTTTTATCCTCCGCCGCCTAAAGACCTCGCTGCGGGTCGTAGTCATAAGTTGGGGCCTAAGCCTAAGTTCTAAGAGTCAATAACAAATGGAAAAGAAGAAGAGAAACCGAGCAGGAGAGTTGGAATCGAAAGCTAATAAATAAGCTCAATTACTGTACTAAATATTCTAGTTTAATAATGATGTGTAATAAATAAAGCCCAATGAAATTCGATTATGAGCTGTCTAAGCAATATCCTTGTCTGAACCGAAAAGTGCGCGAGGATTTTTTCCTACACTCTCTGCCCATTCGAGCTCGAAATCTATAAGATTTGAATTTTTTGCTGTAAATCCCTTTGTAGCATCCGTGGATTGAGTTTATTTCAAATAAGTGATATATTTTACTCTTTTAATGATATCGATTAACAGAGGTCTCCAGCTTTAGTTTCTCAATCATATCTTGTCCATTTTTTTTTAGCTGGGTTCTATAAATCTAGTGTGTCAAGTATGGAGTATATGTAAAAACGCAGATCAGACGGTCCTCTGGGTCAGATAACCCCGACAAGAGCTTACTTATCCCTAAACTACTCAATGCTGAAAAAAGGAGTTGAATGAAATTGTAAAGTTGTGAATATTTTTTACAAAATTCACAGATTCAAATATAAATATACAATATTTTATTGGAAAATGGCGTATGAGTAAAAGCCCAAAAGTTCCTTGGATTGTAATTTTATGCGAAGATAAACTATATTTCGATATCCAAGTTGGCACCGAACCAACTGTCACTGAAACTTAACATCTGGCAGGCACTAACGACATTTCACTCATTCAGTCGTAAAACTCATACAGTTCAAAACAAACTAAAGCCTCGTATCGAAAATACAGTTTTTCTTTGTATTAGTATTATTTTTTTTTTTTTGTTATCCATTTCTACGCGAGTATATTTTGCTTTTTGATATTTTTTGTTTAGTTTTTTTATATCTCAAAATGAGCTCCAAGCCGCAGAAGAATGTCCCCATCGAAATCACCGATGAGGATGTCATGACGTTCATGCGGAAGCAGGTGGAGCCCGTGTCGTACAAGGGCGTCATCGAGCACTTTTGTAAGTCGGACTCGGAATTGGAGTCGGTGAAGTCGCAGGTCAATAAGATTTTGGTCACGTCCATCAACGCTGGGCTGTTAGTACACTGCAACAGTTTCTTCTTCCATCGCACTCATGGGGAATATATGCAGGAGGTCATCGATCTAACTCGGGTATCATCAAGTGTTAGCATCATTTCGTTTTCCAGCTGCGAGAGTGTGACCAAACCAGCATCTATAATATTCCCGGATGAGGACCTTGCAAAACGAAGGAAAATTGATCAACAAAATCAGAAATTTGACTTCTTGCTAGAGCCAGCTCCAGCGCCAGCTCCAGCTCCAGCTCCAGCGCCAGCTCCAGCGCCCAAACGTCGCCCAAAGAAGAAGTCTGCTGCCAAGCGATAGCCCAACATCAACAATATAGACATATTGCCCAACTAGCTACAGTGGTACATGAGTCACCTGTAACTGATCCTAATACTGGGCATATGATAAGCCAAATTTATACGTTTATACCAAATTTTTACGTTTATACCAAATTCTTACGTTTATACCAAATTCATATTGTGCTGCACTAATAAATTGTCTATTCGGAAAATAAGACTTATCTGTTCTCTATACCATGTAAAGACGATTCGACAGCACTAATGAAATGACAATAGCTAATTCAGTCCGGGAAGCGGGGGACATTTAAAACCCTCTTTCAATGGAGACAATATATATCCGCCCATATGAGCGCATATGGTATACAATATGTGGTATCCATACGTAGTGCGAGACATTCGATTTCTTCAAAAAATCGATTAGCCATGGTATATCTTAGTCAAGTAGTCTCGACTAGAGCTGCCCCCGTTGCACAAGGCTACTACGACAAAGGCTACTACGTCCAAGCAACTGCCTCAAATCGACAAAAATGAAATCCAACGCAAAAACTATATATCAAAGTATGCCATGCCGTAATAGTCGAGCTCCGGGCTATGTACCTGGGGAGCTAGCTCAGAACATTCATTACATTTCTTTAGGTCCGAGAGTAAAGGTTTCGGAAAAAAATTACAGCTTTTTGAATTTTTTGTTTTTCATTGAAATATATATATATATATATATACAGAAAACAAAAATTTATATATATATACAGAAAAACGAATATTCTTTTCAAAATGGGCTCCATACGTTCGAAGTTTAGAGCTGTAAAGAAGCCCGATCGTGGATATCAATTATTCTTGGAGAAATTCAAGAACGTCCATTCCTATATAGACGAACGTGATGTTGGGCAATATGCTACTATGACTTGGGAAGCTATGTCTCCTTGGCAGAAGACCCAATTCCTGGTGAGTATTGAGTGAACAAAATGGGTGACCAAATGTTTCCTAATCCTGATGATGGCAACGACGACCGTTTGCCAGAATTTTCAGAACCCGGCTCTTACACCCAAAAAGAGAGTAAAGCGCCGCAAGTCAGTTGGTAAGAAAACGATTAGGACAAAGCCGAAGCCAAAACCAAAGCCGACTAAAACTAGCACCAAGTCGTTGAAGCCCACCAACAAACCGCGCAAGGCAATCAATTCCAAACCAAGGGGAAGAAGGGTACCTATTCATATACTAGGCAATAGTTTGCGAATCCCAAGGTTGAAGGCACGCAGCACCCGAAAGACCAACCGCAGGGCAGCCCGGCCTACTACAGCAAGAAAATAATCTGGCTAACGATCTCGTATGTCAACATTTGTCGCTTGGTTTGCCACTAACTAATCCCGTTCCCTATGCGCAGGTTTCCAGGAGACAACAAAAACCTACAAAATAAAAAAAAAAAATGTTTAGACAGTTAGTTTAGTTTAGTTAGTTTGATAGAGTAGTTTGGATAGTTTAGTAGCTAGTCAGGGTCTATAGTCATCTGTCTTCCTGTAAATCGGAAATCTAAATTCTGGTACTTTACTTTTTTTTTCGTATTGTGTATGGGACTCAATCATAGATATATATTTCTTCTTCGTAAATGCAACATAATGTGACGTACACTGACTTAACCTGAACTAACCGGGCATGACTATTACATATGTAGTACATACAAATATATCTTATATAATAAAAATAACAATAACAATAAAAATGACGTATCCAAAACAAGAAGTGTTTTAATTGCAATGCAGCCACGGCTCGAAGAATCCGGGCATGACCAGCTCATAGAAGGTAACCCGCCGTGCCTGAGCCACGGCCAGCAAATAGAGCGCGCCCGGTGAACGGCTTAGAGGCAGACGCAGCGCCAGCAGCTGCTGAATGCCCGGCTGCTCCGTCTGCTCATCCGCTTCGGCGTGGAACTGCGTGAAGGGCACGAAGCCTTGAATGCCGCGATAAATGAAGACTCGGACGAGGCAACAGCCCTCGACAAAGGCCAGCAGCGTCTCGTCGCGCACCCGCAGAGCTGTTAGCTGCCGCGCCATCAAATCGGCCGCCAATGACTGGAATATGGTGCCATTGGCGAAGTGCAGCTGGACGTGGGCGCCCGGCGCTGTGGATGGGGCTATAGGTGGCGCATCTGCGGCGGCTGTGGTGAGCCGGGCATACAGCAGCCGGGCGTGCTGCGCCGGACCCACGTGCAAGCGTATCGTTTCCACTGGTCGCCACTGCTGATGCGGATGTGGCTGCATAGCCATCATGTTGCTCGTCTCAGCTGTGTCCAGGTCCAACTGCTGGGCTTCCTGTATCTGGTGTTGCAGCTCACGCAGGCGTCCAATCACCGCATGCAGTCGCCTCGTATCCTCGTCTCCGTCGTCCGTCTGCTCATGGCTGCCAACGTTGGCCAGCAGCAGCACATCTCGTATAGCGCTCGACAGGTGGAGGCCCAGCGAATGCTGCTCCTGAACCAGCTGGCTATCGTTGCTGGCCAGTCGAGAACGTAGCGCATTCAGCTCCTCCACCGCGGACCAAATCAGTTGCGCAGTGCGAGCGGCTAAGACGCGACCCGGAGTATTTGGCAACGGCAGCGAGTCGGTGGGCAGGGCAGCAAATGCTTCGCTGCCAGACCTGGAAGCGAGCCGCAGTTGTCGCATCAAGCCTAAGAAGTCCTCCACGAGATGCTCGTCGTCGTAGAGATCGCTCTCGGGTATGCTCAGCTGTGTGATATTCACCTCGGTTTGCAGGCGAAAGCTAAGATGCTGCAGCAGGCGCTGTCGCAGCGTCTCGTACTGCTCCTGGCTGAGCGCATGAATCGCGTCCAGATGTGGCCGCAAATGTGACTCAGTTGTGGGCCGGTTCAGATATTTAATGGCGTCCTGATAGCTGGGTCCACGCCGTCGCTGCTGTGCCTCATGCTTCTGCAGCAGTTGCTGCAGCTTGCTAGCTGGCACACCCATCGGCTCGATCTCGATCTCGGCGCTGGTGCGCCAGCTTTGCAGGTTTGCCAGGCTGCTGCAGTTCCAGCTGCGCTCCAGCTGCTCCTCGCTCGTCTCGTAGCTGGTCATGAAACTGAACTGGTCATTGCCATTGGCACTGCTGGCGTTGCGCAGCTGCAGCACCGTCACATCATCGATGGGTCCACTCTCGAAGTTGCCAGACTTTATATACTGCTTGCCGTTCCAGCGATAGATGCGCGTCCAGCAGCCGACCTCGTTGAGCAGCAGATAGCTGGCACCCTGTGGCGCCGACTGCAGCGCAAAGACACGTCGTATATCCGCTTCACCTGCGGCCTGCTGCAGCGCAAAGCTGCGACGCAGCTGCGTCACGTGATAGGGCAACCGGAGCAGACCGAGCAGCCTAGACAGACGCCTGCACAGCTGCTGATAGCGCTCCGCCCACTCGCTCTGGCGCCGATAAATTTCATGGGCTGTCTGCTCAGCGACCTGGGGCTGCTTGACGCGCAGCCAACGTACGCTCCAGTTGCCGCTAATGACCTGAGTGGCTCGACCCTGCGCCCACAGGCTCCTCTCGTGCCAGGCGCTGAAGTTGAAGCCATTGATCTGCAAGTCCGTGCGCAGCTCCGGCGCATGGAGCTGGGCAAAGTTGAGCGGCGTTTGAAGGCACAGCTGCTCCTCGTGCAGCGTGGCCACGTTACTCAAATTGAAATTGGGATCTCCGTTGATGGGCGCGCTGGCTAACAATGAACCGGTCACATCTATGGACGCTATGACCAACGGTGTGGTCACGCGCTGTGGCTGCGGTGCGCTGATCTGAAACAGAAGGCAAAGAGCTACAGCTAAATGTCCAAAATCTGTCAACTAGCTTACCAGCAGAGTATTGGCGTATTCCATGGACAAATTGCGCCCATTCACACGCCCCTCGAGCTTCACGTGTCCGTCAGCCAGATGCAGCTCCTTGGCGACCAATGGCAAGCTGAGATTTTGCTGCGTATGCAGCGTAACTATCCTGTCCAGCTTGATTTCATTTAGTTGGGCAACCTGCAGCGCATTGTTGTCCAATGCGCCCGGAGCAAATTTGACAGGAGCTGCAAATTAAGTAAAATTCAATAAATTCGACATTTTTATCATTTTTGGAAATATGTAATTTACTGTCCGGTTGCCAGTTGCGATCCACGCGCAGCGTATCATGAATCCACTCGGTGATATTGCAGCCATTGAGGAGTTCACCCTGCAGCACCAATTGGCCCAGCTGCAGCTCGTTCATCTCTACGGGAGCTTCGAAGTGCACCGGCGACTGCAGCGTGACCTCCTTGCCATCAATGAACACAATCTGCTGCAGTAGCTGCTCCAGCTTTAGGCCATTCAGCTCAACAATGTGAGCGCCGCCTTGGATATGTACGCGACCCGTGAATACTTTGTGGCCCTCGATCGACAATTGCGGCTGTCGCTTATATACTAAATCAGCAAAGAATTCCTGCAACGGCTCTAAGCTCCGATTGCCGAAACGACCCAGAACCGTAAGCTCCTGTAGCTGTCCTTGCGCAGGTAAGCGAATGAGTCCGCGATGTACAAAGGCGCCCAGCTGTGTATCCCAGTGCAACAGCTTTTCCAGCTTGTCAACGGGCTGCCCGTTCAGATCTCCCTGGAGCTGTAGGTGCTCGGCATAAAGGTTACCGTCCAGGTGCAGCTGGCCATCAAACTCTAATGGCAGCAGCTTATTGGCCAGCCGGTCGAAGGGCACGCCATTGAGTGCCTGCAGCTGGAGCGTGTCCTGAATAATCACCGGACCCGCAAAGCTCTTGGTGCCCACAATGAGCAGCTCCTGCTCCGGATCGGAGCGAAAGACTATATCGTTGAGCAGCTCGGGCAGCAGGCGTTCGTTGTAGCTACCCTGGAGGAAGACATCGCTGTCAAATATTGGTGCCTGCTGGAAGCGCCAGCGTGTGCCCAGCTTATTGGGTCGATCCAGCCAGACAACGTCGCGCTGCAGCTGCGCCATGTTCCGGCCGTTCAGTGCGTCATCGACGAGCACAGCTCCACTAACCGCAATGTGCTCAACCTGCAGCTGGCCATGAAGAATGAGCAGCGGCAGCTCATCCAGCTGACGCAGGAAGCCCAACAGTAGCTCAGCATTGATTCCCTGCAGCTGCGTTGCCTGCACGCCCATGGGCAGAATCAGCTCCTGCACCTGGACAATGTCCACGCGCGGCTCCTTGGACAGCAGCTCGCTCAGATTGTGTCCGTTTAGGCGACCAGCACCCACTACGCTGTCCGCCACATCCAGCTGCTCTGCCTGGAGGCGCTCGAAGCGCGCCTGGCTGAGGTACAGTGGCTCGTGTAATCTTTGATAGCCGCTGGAGAGCGGCACATGGTTCAATGCGTGGGTCACGTGCAGCTCTGTCAATTGTGGCGGCTCGCTGGTGAACTGAAGTCGTGTTGTTGGCGCCACAAGTGGCGCATCCACTCGCAACGCCTGCGCCATCAGCTGCTCCAGGTGAACGCCATCGTAGCTGCCACTGAGCTGTAGCTGATGGAAGTACACATAGCCGTCCAGAGTGCTCAGATTATGCAGCGTTTGTTCCGTGTGCTTGGTCACAAACTGCTCAATGGGTATGCCGTTCAGTGTGCCGTCCAAGACATGCGCATCTACTGGCAGCGCCAGTTGCTGTACGTGCTTAGATCCTGTTATAAGCAGCTCATCATTGGGATCAGCAGGACGCTGCACCAGGTCACCCAGCAGCGCATCAAAGCTGCTGTTGTCCAGCAAGCCGCGTAGATGCACGGGTCCATTGACAATCAGTTCCACAAAGTGACAGGCGGCGGAAATGCGATGCGAATCGGTCAACATGGAGTTCAAAGGGGCCTCCTCAAACTGGCGTCCCTGGGCGCTGCCATTGAGCTGCCAAATGGAAAAGAAATTATATATAATCGATTGTACAGTTACATAGTGCGTTAGCTTGTAAACACCTCAAGCTGCTCCGAGACTTCCAGCTGTGTGAAGGTAACCAAACCTGGCCAATCCTGTGCATCGCTTAGAGTAATTGCATCGGCGGGATCGCGGCCATTGATAGAGCCATCAGTGTCCACCATATTCGCAGCTAAAATAAGGCAAGACAAACATAAATCAGCAAAGGATGTCCGCTGATGGCTAGTTGCATAACCCACACAAAGTTTGAGTAAACTGCTTCGGCGAGTGGACGATTGTAGTGGTGCTGCCCTGCGACCAGAGATAGTCGTCCGGAAAGCTCAGGCCATTGAGTGCGCTCAAATGCAGCGAATCCTCAAAGACAACAGCCTGAAACGTAAGGATGATGGATAATGATCATGGCATGTCCAAGCTGAGATCCACTTACGCCTGCCACCCGCAGCTGCGAGAGCCGCAGCGGTTCGTGACGCCAGACCAACTGCTGAATAAATTCTGCCCACTCCAGGCCATTGATGAATTGGAAACTTAGATCGGCGTCCAGTTGCAGGCGCTGTTGAGTGCTTGAGGGTAAGGATTCGGCTTGCTCAATGGCCTGTGGGCGCATCAGATCCAGGAGCTGCGTATTGATCGAACCGTTGAACTCGAGTGTGGCATTCTGTACGTAGAATGGCACATGGTTCAGCCTATCGATATACAGCTCCTGAGCTTCAACAATGTCGAATTCCAGTTTCTCATAGTCGTAGCGAAAGAGTTGTGGCTGACGCTTCATGCGTCCGCCATTTGTGCCCATGATTTGGTGGTGCAACAAGCGCATCTCTTGCAGCAACTCATACAGGTCTACGGCAGAGTCTTGCACTGTCCACGGTATTCCATTCACGTGCAGCGCATCCAACGTGGCGCCCTCATTGATAAGCAGCGGCGTGTTTATCTCCTCGTAGTGGATTAGCTCTGGCTCTGCATGATGCTCCATTTGCAGCAGTTGCTCGGCCAGCTGGATTAGCTTGTCCTGCTCATCCACCCACTGCTTCATGAAATTGTGAATCTCCTGCAGGTCGTGCAGCTCCGAATTACGCGGCAGCAGCTCCGTGTGCAGTCGGAACAGACCCGAAGGCGCCGCCTGTCGTGGCACCAGTAACAACGGCGGCTGTATGTGACGCAACAGCACCGAACCCGTCAGGCCCGCATCCCGCATCTCGTCCAGCATGCAGCCGGCGCCATAGCGCGTATGCGTGCCCAATTGGCAGGGCGCCGGCAGGCTGGCCTCAAAGGCCTCGCCGTTCCAGACGAGCACCTCCAGCTGGATCAGCGTGTGCGTGTCGAAGAACACACGATGCTGCACGAGCAGCAACAGATCATCCCGATAGGTGCGCACGGGCACTGGCAGAAATAGCTCGACCAGGCCAAAGTTCTGGCCAAGCAATGTCCGCGGCACCAGCTGGCCCTGCACATATGCCAGTATCTGTGGTCGTAGGCCGCCCAAGGCCACGTAGCTGTGTCCGCCCATTTGGAAGGCGGCGATGTCCGCGATCTTCGGTGCATCCACACGTTGTCGCAGCTGCAGCTGTAAGCCCGCATCTGGAGATAGCTCGCGCATATTGTGGGCATAGATGAGAGCCTCATTGGCCTGCCCCACAGCGAGCAGCAAGTCCCGGCCTGTATCCTGTACGGCAAGTGCACTTATCGTTTGTTCCAGCTGCATTCGCTGCACAATCCAGAACTCCATGCCATCCACATCGTAGGCATAAATGCTGAGTGTGCGATTTTGTATCAGGGCCAAGTACTCACGGTTCTCCACAACGAAGGGCAGCAGCTTGTCAATGCTACTGCCGAGTGGCCAGTGCCAAAATTGGGCGAGACCCATTCCCGCCTCCAGACGATACCAGAGCAATTGTTGCTGGGTGGCCAGCAGCACCAAGGTCTCCTGCAACTGTGCCTGCAAATTCCAACGCTCATAGCTGAGCATCGCATCAATGCCCGCCGGCACCGACAATGGCTGCAGTGCCTCATAGCCGCGGAACTGCGAGCCCTCGGAGAGAGCTAGCTGCTGGAATAGTAACACATCTTGGCTGCGTCGACCCAGGAGAAAGAGGCTGCCATTTTGCTGCAGCTGCAGCCAATGCGACACGTCTGATCCGAGCGTAAACTGTAGATCCTCCTCAATGCGGCTGAGCACTAGCATTTCGCGCGTACGGCGTTTGGACAGTTCCAGTTGGTGTAGCTTTGCCAAATCAATGTCCAACGGTGTGGCATCCACCACATTGGCCACATTGGCAGCCGACTCCTGACTGCTGCCCAGCATCTCATTGCGGGCGCTGGTCACAATCGGCTCGCTCCCTGGGGCAGTTGATTTGGCTTTGATCGCTGCCTCCAGCTGGAGTACGTCCTCTGTGTGCCCTTGCTTGACGACCGCTTCAGTGATCTCTGTCCGCAGCGCCTTCGTTTCCTTCAATGTGGATTCGTTCACTATAACCTTGCTGATCGGCTTGTCATTAGTGCTCCCTTGCTTTGTCCACTCTGGCTGCACAATGACGCCGGCCTATACGTAATACACAAATGTCTAAACGAAGCCTAAGTACTGGATTTTCTACATACCGGTACCCCTTCGCCCGCTTCGAAGGCGGCATTCAATTCACTGCGTAGTTTATCCACCTGCTCACGCTGCCCGGGTGTGAGCACGGATTTTGAGGTATCCTTGGATTTTTGGCCGTTGCTGTTGCATACTGCACACAGCACCAGACATATCATCCACTTCATCTTGTTTGCTTTTATGACGTTTTTACAATTTACACCATTCACTAAATTAACATTTAACACGTGAGCCGCACACTTCAACCATATTTACAAAATTAACCGTTGCTTTCCTAAGCTGCCACTCAACGCACTTCGCAATACTCTGGCAGCGCCAAAACTAAGCTGTAAATTGGCAATTAAGCGTTCAATAGCTTCATATTTTAATATTAATAGAGTTAAGTTATTTTATTGTTTTATTGGCAATCTATCTTAGCCTAAACAATGAGCAAATTGACTTAGAGTAGCTATAATTATCCGAATGATTTGAGCTCCAACGAACTCTAACAGACCAAAATGATCGTATATGCTCAGCACAAAAGGCTGCTTCTATTTTTCGCACTTAGCGAAGATGCAAACCGTCTTTGGCAGCACGTTTAAACCCAGTGTAATCTCACATTTTTGCAAACGGATTCATTTTGTGTTATGATCATTTTATGTATGATATTATATCATTGATATACATATTGCAGCATTATAAATCAGTTAACTTCAAACAGTATTCGATATTTAATTATGTATCTTCGAAATCGTGTTATTATCGATCAAAACTATCGATTTACATCAGAAACTACAATTAGACTAATTTAAAAAATATTAATTATATTTATCTAAATTTGTGTACTGCATATGTATTATGTATATACATACATATGTATGTAAATATAAATTAACAGTAATATTTTTAAACTCTTATACATATACATATATGTATGTATGTATATGTATATCTTACTAGCTAGCTGATCTGCATATATGTATGTACACATACATTCATATGTACATATATGTACATATATATACATGCATGCATGTTAATAAGCAAATTAACTTATTGGCGAATTTTATGCATACTCGTATCTTATCAGGCTATACATACATATACATATGTATATGTACATATGCATGTAGCTATGAACAGACAAAGATTTGTATACACACATACATATGTATGTATTTTTTTAATTTTTGGAATCGACTTAATGCCAAATTTAATGAGTTATGTCTGATTCTGTGAACTATAAACAGCGACAAACGAATGACTCGGACCTGCTTCAGATTCAGATTGAGCCACATGTTGCCTATGACCGTTTGGCATCGACGTAAGCACCACATGACACTTGGCAGGCAGACGGGAACGATGGGAATGAGTGAAGTGGTGCGCTCGCCTGTTGCTGCTCTGTCGACCGGCTGTTGCTATCAGCTACGCAGATCGCTCACAGATACACGCACATTAGCACTCACACATACAGCAATAGCTGACAGAGAGCGATTATTTACAGCAAAGGTAGCGCCCGGTCGAGCGCGCTCTCTCTCTCTCTTTCTCGCACTAAACTGTCTCACCCTCGGGCGAGTGCTCTCTGTGCCTCTCACAGTATTCAAGTTGGGCCATTGGAACACCGGGCGCCGACTCAGCCCGCTCATTCGGTTAGTTCTTCAACAGAATTCAACGTTTTTCGACGTTTGTTCTTGTTGCACACACGCACACGCACGCAAACATAGCCTGACATAGAGCGTGTCGGTTGAAGCACCAACGACGAGCCACAGAAAAAGAAAATACATTTTCTTTTCATGGTAATTGTTAAATAAAAATATAATAAAAAACAAAAAACAGCAGAAGAAAGTGAAATTTGTATAGTATTTGTATTTTGTGCGCTTATAATAAATAAAGTATGATGAAAATGTAAATGAAAATATTTAATTGTGCTCACAACAATTCTTTGCTTAATATTTCCAAGTTTTGTGGCTCGCGACCTTTGCGAACTTAACGTCGTAACAGCGACAACAACAGCTAAAAATAATTAAACAGCGCATGTTTCACTAACTACGCGAATGTGTGTGTGTGTGCAAGTGTGTATGAGCGTATCTGTGTGTGTGTGTTGTCTTTGCTGCGGTTCAAGTTGAAAGCCCAACACATTAATTGCCCCAACGCCGTCTAATTGTCAACAGTTAAACAAGTTGCTCTTGCTGTTATTATACATACATATGTACATATTTTGCTGTTGTTATGGTTGTTGTTAAATGTTTGTTGTTGTGTTTGTCAATTGTATATTATTCATATCAAACTGTTTGGCCTGCAAAAGCATTTTCGAATTCGCATTTTTGCTCGTGTTTCGCGCGCTCTCAATTTTTTTATGTGGCTCAGTGTATCAGTGTGTGTGTGTGTGTGTGTGCCTGTCTGTCTGATTTTGTATGTGTGCACTCGTGTCTCAAAGTCTCGCATTTCCTGCACAGCGCCGGTAACGTCTCTGCCTTCGTCTCCGTCTCCGTCTCCGTCAACATCTTCGCCAGCGCCAGACAGACCGCCAAACTGAGACAAAAACAGTTGAGCTTGAGAAGCGTCGCGACGCACCACACCGCAGCGCAGCGCAACGCAACCAACGCGACACTGACACTGCCCCAGACTTAGAGTCAGCGTCAGCGTCAGAGAGTCGAAGACGCTGACAGTGTCAATTGTTTGTCCGCCCGGTCGTCGCTCCTTAACTGCCTCAGTCCGTCCCTGTCTCGCACCTTCGCGTGTGCAAAATAATCATCGCAATAATCATCGATCGCTGTATTTGCTGGCACTGCAAAGTCCGTTCCATTTGCCCCGTTTACCGGAGCAACAGGTGAGTGCTGCGAATGCTGCTGTGTTTACACTGAGCTTAAGAGGAACCAAAGTATAGTATAGTTTATACGACGGGTGTGCAGGCAAGATAAGATACAACGAGGTCTTTTATTAATTGCATTTGTATTCCATAGTCAAGCTCAATTCATTTAGATATTTTGCTTCGACTTTGTATTAAGTATGCAAATCTATCTGATCTTAATATCTACTCTACTAGCAAATCGATTCCTGATCTCAATTATACTCAGGGTATTTCATTAACTCTTATTCCATAGTTAGACTAGGTACACTTCTACAAATTCTTACAATTTGGCAATGAAGAAAATGAAGTTTCAAGTATTAAAAGCGAAATTATCGAACAGATAAAAGCTAAACGAATCCGAAATGTAAACAATATACAAGAAAAATTTTTAAATGACCTAATATGAAATACCCTTTACTGACATTTTATAAATATACATATAGCAAAAATATGTACTATATTCGTTATATATTCTGCTCAATAATAATGGATGATTAGAAATAAGTAAACCTTCTCATTTTCACATAGAAATATTGATAAGTATAGCAAACATATTATAACATATATTTGTTCATGATTAATATACCCGCATTATACATTAGCAATGGGTATAATAATTAAATTAAACTTTTATCGGCCATAAATACAATGTCCGAGTTATCCAGCGATTGCCGGTTGCATAATTCCCGTACGTTGGTTAAGAGTTAAGAGCATTTAAACAGAAATTGACCGCTTCACTGTAAACACCTGCAAAGGTGAGTCAGTAAAAGACGGTGTGTGCTCGAGAGAGAGAGAGTGGATGAGTGAGAGAGAGAGAGAGCCAGGGTAGGGGGGCAGCAAAGGCGAGTGCTCAGGTGAGTGAAGGCCATTAGGCCGTAAGTTGTGCCAAATTCATGTGCGTATATCAATTCTTTCTTCTTCTCTTCTATTTTTTTTTTTTTTTTTTTTTTTTTTTTTTTTTGTTTTTTTGTGAACATTTCAAATTGCTAACTAAACAAACTCGAGTCCCAACACAAGCAAAAAGGCAACAGAACCCAACTCGAAGCATATGGATCGCAGTGCTCGTTCGTTCGTCAGCTTTTCTCTTTTTTCTTTTTTGTAGACCAAATAGTTTTCTGAGCTGTTTGTTTATTTAATTAACATTTATGTGCGGCTAAGGAGGTATGTGTATGTGTGTGCTCGCCTCATACATATATTGCGGACGAGCGGCCAAACATGAAAGCTAACAAAAACACATCAACTAAGTAAGAAAAACTAAAAAAAAAAAAACTAAAAAAAATCAGAGATGCTTTTAGTTACCACCCTGCACCACCTTGCCCCATTCGGCTCCACCAGCATCTTGTGGGTCCATCTTGATGGGCGACAAAACCAATTGATGTTCGTACAATGTCCAATTTATAAGCTGCACCGAGAGCTGAGCTAAAATTAGATGCCAGCCAGCCAGCTGGGTCTCGCTTATTTTCAATCTGAGCTCAAGTAACGGCGTATCTCTGTCGAGTCTATGAATATCTGAGTATTTGTAGTGCCTGAGTATCTGTTGCTCTCTGCTGGCTGCTGGCTGAATGCGTGTGTTCGGAAACGTTAAACGATTCGAAGTGCACTAAAAATCTTAAAACTAATCCAAATAGACATTTGCATGTGTGTGAGAGAGAGAGAGAGAGCATGGCGAACAATTCGAAGAAAATCTTTCATCGCTACAATAAACTATAAAAAAAGTGAATTACACAAACAAACATTGTAAACTATTAAGTGCCTCTTACTCAGGGGCTATTCTAGAGATATTACTCTATAAAAATCAAGGTGCTATCTTAGGAATAGAAAATAGAAGGGGAAAATTAAAAGCAAGGGAAAGAAAAAGAAACATAGAACGAGGAAGACGAAGAGGAAGGGTAAGAGAAAGAAAAATAGAATAAAGAAGACGAAGAAGAAGGGTAAGAGTATGATTTTAAGAAAATGGACAAGAGAAACGAAAAGGATGAGGATGAGCTCGAGAGCTAGGCTGAAAACGGGCAACAAAAAATGAAAGTGGAAAATGGAAATAGATGTAAACATTTGAAAAATTAAGAAATATAAATGAAGACAAATAAGAAAGGGAAATAATTTGAAAGAAACAGAAGAACAAAACAAGAACATAATTTAAAGAAGAAGTAAAGATGAGGACGGACGGGAAAAGTATGAGTAAAAGCTTTTACTGAGAAAGCCGAAGAAGATAATACAAGCGTAATAGGGAAAGGAAATAAAAAAATGATGAAGAGAAAAAAGAATGCGAAAAAAGAGCAAGAAAAAGTATCTGCTATAATCGAATAGCAGATACAATATGAACACATAAATATGTATGTATATAGAACTAAATATGATATACCCTCGATCACCTAATTTATATTCGCACACATTTGCTTAGGGTATTCGATATGCAATATACATAGGTCCACATCGGTCTAATTAACAATTTGCCAGGGCCACGCGTCTGTGAAAGCGAGATTCAATTGAACTATATTTAAATTACGATCTCTGCACGTTTCTTTCGCAGCAGCGCTCCCCTATGCCCATTAGCCTGAGCCCTGGACTCCCCCGCAACACAAGCGTCCAACACAATGCTGCAGCACACGATGACGAAGCGTAAAACGCTAATCATTGCCTGCTTTGGCATTGCACTGGGCCTCTGCATTGGCACCGTATTGAAAAACTATCGCGCCCTGGAGATCGTCAAGCGCTGCAGCATGCGGCCAACGAATCTCAAATCGCCCAACGAAATCATTGGCCTGAACGATGAGGACACCATACAAAACTCTCAGCGCAATTTGGTTTTCGTGGGCGTGATGACGGCCAAGAACTTCATCGAGGGTCGTGCGCGTGCCGTGTACGATACGTGGGGCAAGGAGGTGCCCGGGCGCATTGCGTTCTTCAGCTCAGAGGGCAGCTACTCGGATGAGTTGCCGGTGGTTGGGCTAAAGAATGTAGACGATCGTTATCCGCCGCAGAAGAAGTCGTTCATGATGCTGTATTACATGTTCGAGCACTATATTGATCGATTCGAGTGGTTCATCCGTGCGGACGATGATGTCTACATGGAGCCGGACAAGCTGGAACGATTTCTGCGCTCCATCGACAGCTCGAAGCCGCAGTTCATTGGACAGGCGGGCAAGGGCAATAGCGAGGAGTTCGGTCTGTTGTCCCTCGAATTCGATGAGAACTTTTGCATGGGCGGTCCCGGCGTAATACTCAGCAGCGAGACGCTGCGCCGCGTAGCACCACACATACCCACCTGCCTGAAAAATCTGTACAGCACTCACGAGGATGTGGAAGTGGGCCGATGTGTGCAGAAATTTGCTGGTATTCCCTGCACCTGGAACTACGAGGTAAGCTGAATTGAGCAACGTTCGGGCTACGTATCTCCTGCTGACGCTATCGCTAATCACTTTTGCAGATGCAGTACATTTTGCGTCACAATTCAAGTGGCCGTAATGCGTATACGGGCAAGCTGAAACGCAAAGAAATACATAATGCCATCACGCTGCATCCTATCAAACAGGCGCCGCTTATGTATCGCCTGCACTCCTACATACAGGGCCTCAAGGCCGAGGAGCTGCGCCAGGAGTCGCTGCTGCTGCATCGCGACATCAAGCGGATGGCCAAGTATTTGGATGTGCCCGATGACAGCACCTACATGCTGCCAAGCGTCTCTCCCGGCGCCATTCCGGAGAAGGACACTGGCAAACGGCACTTTGAAGATCACAATATTCTAGGTAAGTTGAGTTCAAATTGTACCTTCAATACCGTGTAAAATACGTTAAATTACATTTGCCTGACTTGCCACGGTTCGCATCTGAGTCCAGTTGCTTATGTGACGCAAATGAACCAAACCGAATTCACATATCGATATCATTGATAGTAGTAAAGGCGTTCGATAGTTTTCAAAACGTTGTTTTTGAATGCACAAAAGACAACACAGAAATTTACATTACAAAAAGATGAACTGAACGTGCATGTGGATATTTCTAAGGGGATGGCTCGCAGATGGTGGCGCCATGGCCCACGCAGGCTGCATATGCCATCAGGTGTGGCAACAGATTTTGCTCCATGACGCCACTAAAGAGATGGGACTGGGGGCCCAACGCAAACACAGCCACATCTTCGCCAGAATGTACGCCCCTCGCATGTATATAGCTAGGCGTAAAGGATGCTAAACGAAACATACATACATATATAAATATATACCCTGAAATATCGCGCAATTCGAAAATAAATAAGATTCTTTACTTTTGCTCAGATGCGGTGCAGGATTCTCCCGTTTGCCGGCCTTGTTGAGGCTCTGCCACTTGCCAATGGCATAGTTGAGCGTGCTGTAGGGTATACCGTCCAAGTCACGTTGGCTGGGATCCAGACCCAATATGGCTGTCCCTCGATTGGCATAGCCCGCCATGCTGAGTGTATGCGAATGATCCGCCGTAACAATGATCAGCGTTTCGTTGGGATTTGTCAGATGCACTGCCACCTCGATGGCCGCATCAAGTTCGAGCATCTCGTCCAGCGCATAGCCGGCCCGTGTCTCGTGGTGTCCATGATCGATGCGACCGCCTTCAATGAACACAAAATAGCCTTGCGGCTGCTGTTCCAGCCGCTGAATGGCAGCTTCTGTCATGTCGCGGAGCCGCGGCTGATCTTTGGATGCAGCCAAATGGTAGGCCATATGGTTATCACTGAAAACGCCAAACAGGCTGCCATTGGTGGCACCGCAGTTGCGCAGCTCGCTCAATGTGCTGGCAAAACATCCGTCCGGATTCGATGCCCGCCACTGTTTAAGCAAATCCCGTCCATCGCTACGCTCGCTGGCAAACTTACCCAGGCCGCCGCCAAGTATTACATCCAGATGCCGTCCAGGCGCATCCTCGATCAGTTGCCGTGCGATGTCCAACTCCTGGGAACGCCTCTGCACGTGCGCATAGCCGGACGCCGGACTGGCGTCAGTTAGTCGCGTGGTGGTCACAATGCCAGTTGCCTTGTCGGCGTGTTGAGCCCAATCCAGAATTGACTCCACCTTGACACCTTGAGCACTCTGTCCAATGCTGCCGTAGTTGGTTTTTATGCCGGTGAGACATGCTGTTGCCGCGCATGCCGAATCCGCCGTTTGGCTGTCCGTGCAGTAGGTCTTACATAGACCCGAATACGGGAACTGCTCCACGGCCAGCTGCGCCTCCTCGCCGCTGCAGCCGGCATGCTGACCCTTTAGTATTCGAGCCGCGGTTAGCGTGGTAATGGATAAGCCATCGCCCATTAGCATTATAACGTTCCTGGCCACTCGATTGTCGCCCCCACCCGCCTCTCGACTACGCATCAGACGCACAGCCAGTTGCTGCTGCGCCTGGTCCATCCAATAGCTGGCGTTACGCTCATCGTCCTTGGGTTTAGTCACCCTTTCGCTGCCACAACCTAATGCATCACAGCAGACTAATGCCGTGAGCAATGCCAGGCGGGGCAAGTTTGTTAGCCACATGCCTTACATAAAAATCGTGTCGAGTTAGTTGATTGTATAGAAATCTTAATGTGAATGTCAAATGCCTGCTGGGACATCTTCCATTCCAGCCATGCCTACCTTAATGGGGCATTTGAATACATCATCTTTACCCATGCAAACCATTTGAATTGCAACGCCCAGTTTTTGCAAGCTATCGATTGAGTTATCGAAATTATTGCGATTTACATACGCACAAGCTATCGAACTGGAATATAAATATCTTATATAAATAAATATATCGAATTTAATTTTATGTTATCGACTGTTGCAGGCATTAGTCCCGAGCTGAATAAATTTGTGCCCGCGAGCACAGCGGATCTGCTGGACTGGTCCTTTATAGCACGCAGCCTGTACTCGGCGGGCTCGGCAAATCCCAAGCAGAAAATTGACTCGGCTATGCGCGAAGGTCTCGAGGATGTCATCACGGAGGTCATGGAGAACATCAACTATTATTCACGTCAACGTGGACGTGTGATTGAGTTTCGTGAATTGCTGTATGGCTACCACCGTTTGGATGCACTGCATGGCCAGGATCTCATATTGGACCTCCTGTTGATCTACAAGAAGTATCGCGGCAAAAAGATGACAGTGCCCGTGCGGCGCCACCTCTATGTGCAGCGCGCCTTCACAGGCATCTTTGTCAAGGAGCTGGACGAGGATTTCTACAATGTGACGCTGCAGCAGAGTGAGTTTGATTATGCTAAATGCATACATATATATTCATGCATATATTTCCTATATTGTCTTGCTTACCGCTCGTAAGGCTTGTCCTCTGTAGGTCTGTTCGGCAGCCTGCTGCACAACAGCATGGCACGGCTCAGCAGCCACTTTACCATGGCCAGCAACCTGTTGGCGCCTCCGCCGGACACCATTGTCTTCGTGCTGCCTATTGCCGGTCGGCTGGCCACCTTCCAGCGCTTTCTGTCCATCTATGAGCGCGTTTGCATTGTGGCTGCACAGCACTGCGATCTGCTGGTTGTCATCTTTGGGCAGCCAGATGAGCTGATCGATCATCTGCAGCAGCTGAACGAGTTGCGCAGTCGCCACATATACCAGCAGATCAATTATATTCAGCGCAGTGGCCCATTCTCTCGTGGCGTCGCTCTGGACATTGCCGCTCGCTCCTCGTACATACGACAGCAGGACATTATCCTATTCATCGATGTCGATATGGTCTTTAATGTGGAGACACTGCAGCGGGTGCGTATGCATACGCAGCGTGGTCGACAGGTGTACCTGCCCATTGTGTTCAGCCAGTACGATCCGAAGCGACGGAATGGAGCCAGTGCCTCCGAGCAGGTGCCTATTGACGATGAGAATGGGTACTTCAGGCAGTTTGGCTTTGGCATTTGTGCCATATACAAGTCGGACATACTGGACGATGACATCAATGGCTTCGACAAGGACATAACGGGTTGGGGCCTGGAGGATGTCAAGTTTCTGGAGAAGATTGTGCGCGTTGGAACGCGCCAACATGGCTTTCTGTCCAATACGGCTGAAGTGCCGCTCGACTATAACGAGGCAGCCGAGCAATGGCGACGCCTTAGCGTATTCCGTGCTCCAGATCCGACGCTGGTGCACATCTACCATGACATTAGCTGCGACGTGCAGTTGGATCCGCCGCAGTACAACATGTGCCTGGGCACCAAGGCCAACTCGCTGGGCAGCACCCGGCTCATGGAGGAGCTGTTCTTCAACAATCGACAGAACATCGACTTTATTACCGAATTTAATCGACAGAAGCATCAGAGTAGATGATGCGTGGGCGCCATCCAAATCCTGGCATGTTCCACTATAGTATTATGCTTCCAGCTTCCTATCAGTGTGCGTGTGCGTGTGTGTGGGTGTGAGTGTGACGTGCTGCTAGCCAAAATGCCAAATGAATACCTTACAATATGCTGCAGCGGAATGGATGAGAGCGAGTAAGAGACAAGTATGGAAGTCAAGAAAGATAGAGAGAGAGAGAGAGAGAGAGGAATAGATTTGTACATGAAAGCCTTGCGCAATTATCGTTTTAGTTTCCCTGTCTCCATCTTGGCATCTATTGAAACAACTTGTTCCTTGACATAAAGTCTTTTTATTTTATTTTTTTAAGTTCTGTTCTTTTTATCATTTGTTTGTAAATAAGTTTTTAACGCATTTTTGTCCATCTGTTCCTACATTAAAGTAAGCGTAAGTTATCTAAATTTAAAATTAAGTTCGTGTCAGTTCATTTGCTGACATTTTCTGTTAAAAATATAGCATATAAAGCTCTTGTTCCATTTTGAACTAAATATGATGCATATACATGTATATTATATGTTCTAGGCCTATGACAACTAAATAAATCCTTTAATTGTAAAGAACATCTGTTTTAGTCGTAAGCCCTCTTGTGTATAGTTAATATAAAAATATAGATTGTTGTTAAATTTACCATACCGTTTGTACATTAAATATACAAAACGAAAATGCTGCCTTCACTTAACAATCCTCGTTTGCCATCCTCACATGTAATCCACGGGCTCAATTCCCAGTAGCGCCAGCGCGGAATTGAGCACCTGTCGCACAGCCTTGACTAAATATATCCGAGCGTAGAGCACGGGCATCAGATTGGTGCGCTGCTGCACGAGTATTCGTTTGTGGCGATAGTACCGGCTGAACAGGCTAGCCAAGTCTACGATGTAGCGGACGAGCAAATGGACACCGCACAGGCCCTGCTCCACTTGGGCTAGAGTTGTTTCTACCAGCTTTGGAAAGGTAAGCAAATAGCCGTAGATCAACTGCCAGTCGAGCTGCGTGCAGAAAGAGATGAATATTAATCAAAATATACAGTCGTGATGTACAAATATATATAAACTCATTCAGACCTCATCCTCAAGCACGCTCAGATCGATTTCATCTAGGGGCGGCAGACATTCGTAGACACCTAGATCCACCTGGGCTTGAAAGGTACGCAGCAATGTCTCGAGGCGTGCGGAATTGTAGAGAATGTAGTTGGCACCTTTGGAGCTGCCTAGGCCACTGCGCACCACGGTGGCGCCCGTGCTATGTCGCACCTCGAACAGATCCACTATGACAGCCGCATGGCCAAGCCGATGCATCAGGCTCTCAAAGTTTTTTCCCTTGACACAGTCGCGTACGCCATGGCGATGCATAGCTATTAGGAGCATATCATTGGAGCGCAGTCTGCCGCCGGCAATGCACAAGAGAGGAAAAAGGTGAAATGTAGCTGGATATTGGACGTTGCGGCAACTACTTACGCCATGTAGTCTCCACTGGTCATACTTGTGGCCGTCTTCGTAGTCGGCTCCAGCACCGGGCCGCACACAAGGCGCACCATCTTCTTATCCTCCTGGCTGTCTGAGGGTCGACGCGGCACATTATTGCAATCAACGCTAACTCTCAAAGTGTCGTCGGTCACATCGTCCTCTTGAACCACGCGCCACTTGGAATATTCCAAGAGACGGCCTAAAATGAGGTACAGCTGCTTGGCACGGAACTTGTGCAGTTCCTTTGAATTGTGCTTGTCCTCGTTGAGAAATCGGTTGTTCAGCGATAGGTGAATTGAGCGCGGCAAGACAGCCCCATCGCCTGCTGGCCCTTTATGCTTGCCATAGTTTTCGCCATTTGTGATTATGGAATTGAGAACATTGGCAATGATGGGAGCACGATGGAAGTGCAAGCCGTAGCGTTCCTTCCGCAACTTTGTGATGCTCTGTAACGGGAATATCCATTGCTTGCTTTGTTCTAACATATCCTCCTTTGCTTTCTCGTCAGTCAGCAACTGCTCGATGTCCATGCGCATCTTCAGACCGTGTCTCTGACAAAAACATTCCCAGTTTATATTGCTTGCCGCAATGCTCACATCTCCGCCTTCTAAGAGGTTCTCGTTATGGAAGCGGATCAGCTCGCCGTACCGCATGACACACGAAGCATTTGTAGCCACCGGATAGATTGCGAAATGCTTGACCAATTGGTGGGTCACCTCGGTTAATGGATCTTGAGACATGTCCGCATTTAAGGAATTGAGAAACAACAGTAAATGGTGAACACTTTGAAAGAGTTTAGATTTTATTGTGGCTTTTTTAATAATTAACAATAAGCGGTATTTCTGACAGAAATTTCGCCGCCAGCTGTTTTCAAAATATATTTATCGATAGCAATTCACAATAGCTGCAAGTGCGCAAACACATCGCTAGGTAGCTTAAAATCACATAGTATTTTAGCACTGGTCAGTGATTTTAGCTATTAAAATGGGACGTTTACACAAGTAAGTCTCTTTAAGAATTTGTGCCACTTTAGAGATGTGTATATTAAAAATAATATAATTATCAAATTGTGACGTCACTGGCAAAGGCTGCTGGGTAATGTATATCGATAGCATAGACTATCATCAACACGAATGAACTAACAAACTATCGATAGTGTTTGTCAAGAACTAACAACAAAAAGAGCAACACTCGGAAAATAGACACACAAAATATAGTATCTATATTTGTATGTTTCAATGTGTGCAATTGTGTTTGTGTGCGAGTAAAGACGTTATGTTTTTAGCACTCATAACAAATTTTAAGCAATGCCGCGTAATTTAGGTCCTGATTCGGGCCTTGTGGATCTAGGCGTTGTGTGCCTGATATGTTTGCGCGCGGAGCCTGGATATTGTTCAATTTATGGTCAAGATCTGGAGACACCTCATATGCAAATTGTGGATAAAATCCGTAGTTGCAGTGCATTGCAGTTGGAGAGGCCGCTCCTCGCACAGCTGCCCGACAAGATCTGCCATGGATGCCGCAACGAGCTAAGTATCACCTATCGCTTCCAACAGAAATGCCGAGAAGCACAAAAGATATTCCAATCGGCAGCTTCGGCCACACAGCTTGTGGACGTGGATAAATTGTTGTTGGAGCAAACACAACATCTCAAGTTGCCATCCGGTCTCCGAGTGAAGCGTCTGCCAGCTGAGCCTACAGCCAAGAAAGAAAAGTATTATTGTGACGATGAAGATGTTGCCGTAGTAAATGATGTGGATGTTGAGGTGCATGCACTCATGATTCCGCCAGACGATAGCGCAGCAGCACTGATGCTGCAAGATGTAGCCAGTATCCCATCAGATTCTGAGGAAGACAAGGTCATTGCACTGGATATGGATTGGGCTGCCGAGCAAACGGTGCAGCAGCAGGAGCAACAGCAACAGCATCAGCAGCAGCAACAGCAGCAGCTCCATTGTGAATCGGAGCAGGACAACGATCTGGAGGTGGATCAGGAGTTCGTGCATGAACAAGAATTGGAACAAGACCAGGAGCAAGACCAGCAGCAGGACGACGATGATCAGGACTACAAGCTGACGGAGGAGGAGTACTTGCCGACACAGACCACTCAGTGTGCTCCAGTCAACAACAACAGCGATAGTAGTAACAACAACAATATCAATGGAAATGGAGGCAGTGCAGCAGTCAATGTCAGCGGAGTGCGACCACGTCGCCCTACAGAGCCAAAGATCTGTGACATCTGCGGCAACACATACAAGTATCAGCATGCGCTCAATGCGCATATGCGCCGGCATAACAACGATCGGCCATATCCGTGCGAAGTGTGCCAGAAGGCGTTCATTTCGAACGTGGAGCTGCGTCGTCACATGCGTGTCCACACCGGACAGAAGCCGTATGGCTGTCTCTACTGCGAACGTCGCTTCTCCGACTTTGGCAGCAGCAAGAAGCACGAACGGATTCATACCGGGGAGCGTCCATATATCTGTGAGGTGTGCAATAAGGGATTCGCCTATGCTCATGTGCTGTCCGTGCATCGGCGCGTGCACACGGGCAAAAAGCAATTTCAGTGCACGCAGTGCGACAAGGGATTCACCAAGAAATCCTATCTGGCCGCGCATGTAGCCCAGCATGTGAAGCAACAGCCGGTGGTGAGTCCAGGCTCGGCAATATCACTGCGACTGCCCACGCGCAAGCGACAGAAGCAAAGGGGGCAGCACCAGAAGCTACAGCATCAACAGGAACCGCAGCTGCGAAAACAACAACAACAACAACAGCAGCAGCAGCAGCAGCAACAGCCCCAGCAACAATCACAATTGCATTACAATGACCGCGATTTGGCCGTTGGAGACGATGATTCCTATGATGATGATAATGTCAGCGTTGGCATCGGAATGACCAATCTCAACCAGGCGGGCGGCGAACAGGCCAAAGTGCTGGAGGAGTGCATTGTCACAAATGATTTCATGTTCAACGACGATGATGCGGACGATGCTGAGCAGAATCTGGACGATTATCATGATACACAGCTGGACGATAGCGAATTCCAGAACGTACAGGATGTTAAGGTGCCGTTCGGGCTTGTTAGCGGTCTACTCGATGCCGATGAACTTGTCAGCGATACCAAATACTTGATGGAATAGTTTTATTGCCTCTGCCCATGCCCCTGCCCCTGCCCCTGCCCTTGCACTCGCAACACCAATTACCCAATCCAATTGACCCACCTTTAGGTCTTAAGAACGCGTGCAAAACAAATTAGTCTAGAGCTCATCAGCTGTGTAAATAAAGTCGAGTTGGCAACGGTTTCCAACATATAGTCAAAAACAGAAACAGAAGCAGCAACAAAAACCATCAACAACAATAATATGCGGATTCAGTTATGTGGATTGAAGCACAACTGTATAAACGAATTAGGCGCTCCACATGCAAGAATTTATCAGAAGACGCCCGAGTGCTCCATATTCATAAAGTTCCACATGCTCTAAATGCCATTCGAAATAATTCTGAAATTTTACGACTCTAACGGACCTTTAACATATTTGTACATTACTATAGAATACAATTTTCAATAGCATTTACTTGTAACTCTCATTTAAATATTTAGTTTTTATTTAATATTTAGTGTTTTGTATATTTGCTATATAAAAATTTGGACAATTGAGCTAACAACTTTAAAAAAGAGAAGAGAAAAAAAAAAACAAAGAGAGGTTCTCGGTTTTCGGTTTCGCGTTTATCGCACGTTTCTGCTGGCAGATGTGGAAGATGAAAGATGAGAGGCGAAATGCGAGTAAGCACGTTTTTGGAACCGGTTTTGGTGGCGAGGTCAACGTTTTGGCCATCGCTGCCCCGCGGGCAGTATCCGATTGGCCACCAGAATTATTAACATAATTGTTTTTTAAGCTATTGCAAAACTTCGCCCTAGACCCGAAAATATTGTTAAAAGAAAAACTAAAAAAATAAAAAAAAAGAATACATTGATGTCTGCTAGATGAAAGAAAGTTGAAATCAATAAATTACAGTTGGCAGGCCCATGGCGACACGTTGGAACAATAAAACTTGAACATCAACAGATGCCGTACTCGTCCTCGTCCTCTAGTCCTCGAAGGTGATGCGACCGGGCCCATGGTTCTTCATGTAGCGCCTGTAGGCCTTGTAGCGCGGATTCTCGGCCAATTTCTTCTTCATGTCCTCGTCCTGATCGGCCTTCCACGCGACAAAATTGTCGCGCTGCCACAGTTCAAGCTTCAGATATTCCTCGATCTGTTTCTCATCCAGTGAATTGAACTGATGCTGGCCCATGCCCATGTGGCGTCGTATCAAATAGAGCTGCTGCTCCCGGCCGTACGGCTGCTTCAGCACCGTGTAGCGCCAGAACCACAGCGCGTGCCACGCAATGAAGTTGAACAGCGTGTACGGGCAGATGAGCAACTGCACCCACAGCACATCCCATAGCGTTGGCTTCGCATAGCCGCCCTGCACGTCCATTTTCTCCTCGATAACCTTGCGTATGATCCGCTCGATTTCCTCTTTTTGTTCCGTTTTCGATAGGCTCTTGCGATTCTTGCCCTTGCGATTGTGCACTCGCTCCTGGATCTCATCGCGCGCTATGTCCAGCGCCTTGTTGCGATACTTGGGCACCGTTGAGAAGTATTTGATGGCAGCATCGTAGCGCTGCCAGCCAGAGTAGTACTGGATTATAGAAATCACGGTCAACGACACCACGATCACCACGCGCACATCGACCTTGGGTGCCACACGTCGTCGGTAGTAGCGATAGTAATGCGCATAGTAGGCGTCCGGGTTATCCAGCATGTAGTCGTAGTCTGTGCGGGATTCCTCATCGCGCAGTATCTCGTAGGCTGTGGCCACGAGCTTAAATTGCTGTTCGGCCAGCGCCTTGGCCTCCTCGCCACGATGCAGATCGGGATGATATTTGCGTGCCAGCTGCCGATAGGCTTTGCCGATCTCCGACTTTGAGGATTCACGTGTGACGCCCAGCACATCGTAACAGTTCTCTTTGCCACAGTAGAGACCGTCGAGTAAGCCCACGCACAACGTTGGCAAGATACTGACCAAAAGGCAGGTGTAAATCCAGCTTTGAGACTGTTTGTGTGGCATTTTGTACGTATGTATGTGCTTGTGTGTGAGTGTATGAGTATGAGTGTATGGCCAGCAACAGCTGTTGCTCCTTGCTCCGGGTTAGACTTTTTGACAGTTCTGTTGAGCTGTCTCCTTATGTTCGTATTTTGGCTGCCTTGCAACTGTAAAGCCCCGTTCTCCGCTACGTTGCTTCCACGCTAGCGCTTGGAGGCTTTTGCCACTTTCACCTCAACTTCTTAACGTTCTGAGCAGTTAATGCTGTTATTGCCATATAGAGTTGTATTGGTGTACGTACCAGTGGAATCTAATTGATTCCGCGCCGCTTCAAAATGAACTAGTTCTTCGTTTGCACCGGCTAGCAAGAGATTGTGGTTACCTTTACCTCTAAATAATTATTGGGAGCGAGAATGTTTTGTAAAAATACTAATGCAAAGAATACTTTAAAAAAAAAATGTGTTGGATTTATACTATTGGAAACACGTACTAATTTTATGTTCAAATAAATTCGAATAGCAAAGCCTACTAGTTCTTTAAGATAATAACAATACGACACAATTGTTCGTTTAGAAATTTCAATTAATTTTGCTACGCCGTGTATTGATTGTGTTGCAGATGATTGTTTCAAAGAAAAGCGCGCTTGTATTAGCTACTGGTTCATCTCACAATCCGGTGGGTAAGTTCCGATAACTAAATCTTAAGCTGAACAATTGGTTCCCCGAAGTTAGATATTTAGGTTGAAAGTAAAAATATAAACAAGTTAATGGAGTTTTTAAGTAGCCTCGAAGATGCCAAACAAACCATTATTGAAAACACCGAGTTTATAAGATCATTGGAAAGCTGTAATATATATCGTATTTTATTTGAAGAGGTAAATCTAAAGATCCACCATTTATTTGTTTTAAGGTTGTGATGACGATTTCCGGGAAAGAATACAAAAATTACTTGATGAGAGAATGAAAGATCGATTGAGGATCGGCGAACAAATAATTGCTTTGAAGGCCAAGCACAAACGCATAGATGCTGCTTTGCAGAACGTATTAAATGAAGCTGATACAGTCGAAGAGGTAAATGCCAAATGTGCAGAAATTTTGGAAAGTGAAGAAAGGAAACGCACCAACATTAAACAATCAGCTGAGTATAAAGAGTTTAAACAACGATTGACTGCCGTAGGTGGGGACTCGAATGGAACGAACGTAAGTGATGAGGAAGTGGCCGAGGTTGTTGAGCCAGGTGGCAAGGTTGTCTCAATGTATGATCCCTGGTCCAAGAAATTAATGTTAAATCCAGTGCGAAACACTAAGTGCGGGCATCACTACGAAAAAGATACTGTGGATGCTATGTTAAAGGACAATTCCGGTGTACGTTGTCCAATAGTGGGATGCCCGATCAAAAGTAATATAAGCATTAAGTATCTGGAGCCAGACATGGCTTTGCGTGAGAAAATAATAGAGTACAAAGCCCAGCTGGAAGAAGCTGACGCATTAGAAGAAGAAAATTGAAAGGATAGTCTTACTTTGTTAGGCTGTTTAAAAAAGTACGAAATAGAATTAGTTTGAGTTAGCATTAAGCATCTGGAGCCAGACATGGCATTGCGTGAGAAAATAAGAGCGTACAAAGCCCAACTGGATGTAGCTGACGCATTAGAAGAAGAAGAAAATTGAAAGGATAGTCTAATCAAATACTTTGTTAGGCTGTTTCATAAAGTACGAAATAAAATTAGTTCAATGTTAGTATTGCCTATTTACAATCCCAAATGCTCAACTTATAATCTTAAATGTTTGTATTTTTTACACATCGCGATGTTAGCAATTGTTAAATTATTTAATTTATGTGTATTATTTGAAGACGATCGATAATTCGAGTTATTTAATTAATTGTTACAAAAAAATTTATTTAAATGACAAGTTTAGGCAGAATGTTAATTATGTTAATTTCTAAAAAATCAATTTTCAATGTTATAGATGATTAAGTTTAAAAAGTATAGATAATGTATCATGCACTCTTAAAACAAAAAATGTTAAACACAATAATTTTGTATACCACAAATTGATAAATAAATAATAAATAAGTAATTGATTTAAATTACTTGAAAACAATCGATAACTCCTATGAGGTGTAATCGTTCATGCCATTCACTTTGCAATATGTGGCAACGCTGCGCACAGCTGTTCGGCCCAAAACAAATGCAAATAAATATTTCGCCAACTATATTGTTAGAAGTTCGAAAATCAAATGCATACACAGCGTTCAAGCAATTGGCACGCTGAGTTACAGCAGCAGCAGAAACAGCATCGCTTCCAGCTTTGACGAAACTAACTGAGAGCACCGCTGGCAATGATGCCGATGCCCATGTCCGCATACGCATACGATGTGGCCAGCCGCACTCACACGATTGTTACGACGGCGCATTATTTATATAATTCTAGTACTGCTGGCCATTCTTTACATATTCGGCAACCTCTTTGATCAGGTGAGTCGCACGTAACGAATAAGTATCAATAGATTCATAACAATCTATTGCATACCCAATAGGAGGGAGCCTTCAGTGCGCTTCATTACGATGAATATAAGCCACAACGGACACGCCCGCTATTATGGAAGCAGCAATTGTTGCCGCCCGAAGAACATCTCAATCGCACCAAGGATCCCGACTTACGTTGCCGCAATTCGGTGCAAGGACGGCAGCTGCTGGCCGATGAACGAGGATTCGTATGCCTACGGGAACAGATGCTGGTCAATGGCTGCTGCAATGTTGAGTTGGCCGGGATTAGCTACTATAGCTGCTACAGTTGCAATACCACATCACACTGTTGCGGCATCTATGAATACTGTGTCTCCTGTTGCCTCCATCCGAACAAGCGATCTCTGCTGGAGCAAGTGCTCCAGGCGCACGACACACAGAAATATATCTACGCCAGTGTTGTGGACCACTTTGAGCTGTGCCTGGTCAAGTGTCGCACCAACTCACATTCTGTCGAGCACGAGAACAAGTACCGCAATGAGGCGGCCAAATACTGCTATGGCACCACTGAAGCGCACGAGTCGCAGCGCGAGGTTGCTCCCCGGGGTGGCCAGGGTTAGCCACTGCCTGGCTCTCAAAGATCGTGCGAAATCTTTGCGTAATGTCTGAGTGTTGTTCAGCAGAGTAATCTTGCATTCATTTGTAAATTGCATGGACAGTCTCTCCTTGATTGTCCAAATTAAATGTATATAGGTCACATTGATTACACTGATTAAGTGGCACTGCGACAAATAGTTTTTAGTTGAACTCGCCATGATAGGAGCAATGCCCAGGAATGTTGAGGCATTTGCACATCTTTTGCGATAAATGCTCGATTTTTCGTTCTGTCTCAGGTCAATGACATATTTGTTTATAACTTTAGTTAATTGCCAAGTAAATGGAGTCCCTTCATTCTGGGAATATTGAACAAATCTCTAGAATTTATATAGCATATAGTTACCATAGCAAGGTGTTAAGATAGTTTAAGCCTTTTAATACGGTACACATATTAGACATTTATCATTCAGATATAGTTGATTTTGTGCTTTACTAAACGTAATTTATTCAAATTATTTATGTTTTACTGAAGATACTCTTGACGGTTACATAACTAATCCGCTTCAATCACCACCGGCTCCTGAACTACCTCGCTGTGATGGATCCCATAATGAATGATGCCGTGCTCTGAATATCTCGCCATTGTGATCAATGATAATGGCATTCCTGCAGTCGCCTGAGCATTGATTCCCTGAGCCTTTAGCTCCTTATATAGAGAAATACTCTCCAGCAGCATCTGTGGCAGTTTTTCCAGCATCTGCGACAGTTTTTCCATGCTGCCTCTCACCGCAAAGTCCTGGGCCGCCTGCAGATTCCTTATACATATATCAAGATTATTCATATTAACAGGACTGACTGATGTTAAGCTATGCAACGGCTCTGTTAAGTTAACAGTGTGACGTTGCTCTGATTCGTGGCTCCTCTAGCCTTGTATGGAAATTTAGCACCTTTGATGCTGCTGTTAACTAATGCTAATTATCAGCTACGTACAAACATACATACATACATATATGTATATAGACTCTTAAAGAATAAAGCCTTTAATCGCAAATCATTTAGTTTTGTTCAAATTCGTTTTCCATGCAGTTATTGCTGGACTGTTTTTCCTTTTGTATAGCCTAGCTTTCATAGAAAGATGTCTCAATCTGGGATTCATATATGGTTTATTGATATATATAGGACATATTCTCATACTCCTGAGAGCTGCACAATTACTCAGCCTTGGCTATCAGCGGCTCCTGGAACACCTCGTTCTGATTGATCCCATAATGAATGATGCCGTCGCGCACATAGCCCCAGGCCATGCGCCGTGACGTCCAGCTGATGCCCACCTCGCCCTTGTGATCGATGACAATGGCGCCGCCAGTGCCACCGATGCGCTCAGTCATCTTCTGGCACTCCCTCTCGGCGGCTGCCTGAGCACTGAGTCCCTGGTGCTGTATGGCGCCCAAAATGCGCTGTGCGAGATTGTAGCGCATTATGGTCTCGCCGTGTCCTGTGGTGGAGACGCCGCCAACAGCATTGTCGGCATAGGTGCCGCATCCGAGCAGCGGGGTATCGCCAATGCGGCCCGGCCACTTGCCAGTGATGCCGCCGGTGGAGGTGCCCGCTACGATGAGTCCGCTCGCATCCATGGCCACGGCGCCCACCGTATCGCCCTTCGGATCGGTGCGTGCATCATCCAGTTCGGTGCGGGCAAAGGTGGTGTCCAGACCCTTAGCTTCTTGCTCCATGAACTCACGCAATGCCTGCCGAGCACTGTCCGTGACAAGGGCGCCCGCTGGCAGCTTTTCGCTGCCGGTGCTCAGCGCCAGCTCCTGGGCTGCCTGGCCGCCAAGGAACACATGCCGGCGCTTCTCCATCAGTCGGCGGGCCACCGTAATCGGATGCATGACGTCTGTCAGCAGCGTCACACAGCCCGCACGCATTTCCCGGCCCTCCATAAGGCTGGCCTCCATCTCCACAGCGCCGGCGGTGTTCAGGCACGAGCCGTAGCCCGCGTTGAAGGACTCATTCAGCTCCATGGAGCGCACGGCTGCCTCCACGGCATCCAGTGCGCTGCTCGACGACTCTGCTCCAGTCGGCTCAAGATGCTTCCAAGCTGCTCGAAGCGCGTCTCTGATGCCCTTGAACTTGCCTTCCACGCGCGCATCGGTAATGTCTCCCGCTCCGCCATGTATCAAGAGTATTGGGCGTGGCATTCTGCTGCCTCGACTTCCACTCGATGCGTGTTAACGAACCCGAACTAAGTCCGATACTGACTGCCGCAGCGGGCAGCGATCGGATTCTCTTTATGCCGCTCCATGCATTCGCTTGTTTATATTTGTTCGCTTTGCCTTTGTCTTTGTCTTTGTGTTTGTGTTTGTTCCACTTATCTTTATTGCATTGCTTTCGTCTCTTGTCGCATTTTAGGGTGGACCTGCCTGCATAGAGTTGTCGGCTAGAGTTGCTCTGAAATTAACAAAAAAAAAAAAAATTTTTAAATAAAAAAAAAATAATAATAATAATAAAATACAATTATCTTATAATGTATAATTATTTGAAGCAAAATTTAAAATTGTACAGAAATTTAATATACAATTTGCAAAATTCATAAAGAACTTATTTATTATTTACTCTTTTTTTTTTATATATTTATTGTAACATTTTTAAAAAGAAAATAAAACTAATTTTAAGACTAGCTTATTCTTTAATTAACCAACACATTAATACAAATGTATTATATAATATTTTTATAAATACATTTAATTTATTTAATACTGTTTACATTTTTTTTATTTAGTTGGGGTTTTTAGTCGCTTTTCTATTGGGTATGATATAATATTATATTTATGCGTACATATATGTCTCCTTGTCTCCAACGGCGTATCATCATATGGTCATTCCTATTATGCACTCGTATTAAAAAGTTCAAGGTTTATTTTTTTATTTTTTTTTATTCTTGTTTTTGCATGCGACCGTAGTTTGCGGCTTTTCCCCTCTGATAAAGGTATCACAGCATATCCGTTCGCCTTGAGCTTGAATTTGCCAATGCCTTTATTCAGAAGCAGCGGGCAGGTACATATACAGGCAACAAGGGGAGATCAAGCACTGAGAGAGTGAGCACAGAGAGAGAGCGAGCATATATGTATATAGAGCCCGCATTGGTAGAGCGAGTACAGGGAGACTGCGCATTGGTGGAGTCAGTATAGGGAGATCAAGCATTGGAAGAGCGACCCCAAAGAGCTGGAGAGAGAGAGAGAGAAAGAGAGAGAGAGAGAGAGAGAGAGAGAGAGAGAGAGAGAGAGAGAGAGAGAGAGAGCTTATGTGAGCCCGCATTATGAGATCAACAATTGGGAGAGCGAAGAGAGGGAGAGCACGCATAGGTAGAGCCAGCATTGGAAGAGCTAAGAAGAACGCGCATATATAGAGCTTGCATTGGGAGATCAAGCATGATGAAGCACAGAGAGAGTTTCAACATCAAACATTGCTTGTACAAAAAAAAAAAAAAAATAGTAATAATAAATAAAATAATAATAATAATAATATTCGCGCTATGGTATCTGCCTTATAGAACCTTTGCCATGTGAAATAAGCCACCTGCTGGGCAGAAAGGTGCTGCATGGAAGTCTGTGGCGTGGACGTTCATCAACGAAATTCAAATTTGGCAAGACGTTACGAAGATGCGCAGGAGCTAATTGGCATTTCGGGATAAAATGGCATTTGGCGATTCCTCGTCGAGCTTCAGACAAGCGACTAGACTGAAAGCGCATCCAGGGCAGCTCTTGAAGCAGACGAAGACTGGAAAATGGTGCGCTCTGCACTGCCAGGGAATCCAATAAACCTGAAATACTGTAAAATTAAGTTAGCATTTTATTGTAGATTTAAGATTTATATACTGGTTAGAGTCTAACAGAATATATGTATATGCAGCAGTTAACTAAATAAATCCAAAAATCTACGCAATTGTAATTGCAGCTATCAAAGGGCTCGATGGAAGTATGGAATGATAAACTAGAAAAAGAAAGCAGGATGTGTTTAGCTAATTGAGGAAGCGCCGCGGTTCCATTATCTTTGCTGAAAGAAACTTTTGGCTTTATTTCTCTATAAATTACGTGTCATACATATATGTATATAAATAATCAGCCGTCATGTAAGGGATTAACAGAAATGCTAAAGCAGAGATGTTAAGGAAATGACAATGTTAAGCATGAAAGATGAGTCAGCATGATTGGTGTGGATTTTCATATGATCTAAAAAACGAACTTAATTAGAAATATAATGGAGTTTCTAATCAAACGGACACCATTGTAGATCTATATAAAATGTTCAAATTGGCTTGGAATTCCGTTAGATTTTTAAGTTGCTCTTAAAAGTATGCAGTAGAAATGATTTCAAAATGCTCTCCTGTTAAAATAAACATGCGAATCTATCAAGTTTTGGATGCAATGTTAAATTTGGAGCTCAACAAGGATAGCCATGGATTTACTGTCATCAATTCGATGTTATGTCAATCAATCAAGTTTAATTTGTTCTTTCTGTTTTTTGCTGAGCTAGCGTAAACATCTCTTAGTCTCTAAAAATTAAATTTGGAGAAAAAAATTATTTTTCTGCTTTTTTTTTGGTTTATTGTGAAGTGTGATTTAATTTAAAGACTTTCTTCGAGTTAAATAGATTACAATGCAGAACTCAGAGTCAGCAAATCCAAATCCTAATCAGGCTGGAAATCTGGCTCGTGCTGGAAATGTGGCTCATGGTGGAATCCCTAACCAGGCTCATGCTAGAATTCCGAATCAAGTTGGAAATCTGAATCAGGCTGGAATTCCGAATCAGGCTTTAAATCTTTCTCATGCTGGAAGTTCGACTCGTGCTGGAAATCTGAATCAAGCTGGAAATCGGGGTCATGTGGGAAGTCTGGCTCGTGCTGGAAACTTGGCTCATTCTGGAATCTCGAGCCGGGTTCATGCTAGAAAACCGTATGAGGCTGGAAATCTGGCTCATGCTGGAAATCTGGCTTATGCTAGAATCCCGGCTCATGGTGGAGTCCCGAACCAGGCTCATGCTAGAATTCCGAATCAAGCTGGAAATCTGGCTCATGCTGGAGCTCCGAATCAGGCTTTAAATCTGTCTCGTGCTGGAAATCTGGCTTATGCTGGAAATCTGAATCAAGCTGGAAATCGAGGTCATGTGGGAAATCTGACTCGTGCTGGAAACTTGGCTCATGCTGGAATTTCGAACCGGGCTCATGCTAGAAAACCGTATGAGGCTGGAATTCCGAATCAGGCTTTAAATCTGTCTCGTGCTGGAAATCTGGCTCGTGCTGGAAATCTGGCTCGTGCTGGAAATCTGGCTCATGCTGGGAATCTGGCTCATGCTGGAATTCCGAATCAGGCTGGAAATCTGGCTCATGCTGGAAATGTGGCTCATGGTGGAATCCCGAACCAAACTCATGCTGGAAATCTGAATCAGACTGGAATTACGAATCAGGCCTTAAATCTGGCTCATGGTGGAAAGCTGGCTTATGCTGGAGTTCCGAATCAGTCTAAAAATCTGAGCCAAGCTCCAAACCCAAAGCCGGTGCCAACTGTACTCCCGACACCAGATTCGGTCCCAAAGTCTTCTGAGCTGCAGGAGTCAACTGTGGCCACCGCCTCGGTGGGCACACAGACTGAAGAAGTGAAGCTCAGCTCGCTGGAAACTGTGCCGGTGCCACGCAAAATCGCTCGCCCCAGGACCGGTTTTCAGAGGCCAGCGATCAACCTAGATATTGCTTCCGAGGCGTGCGCCGAGTCGGATAGATGCAGCAAAAGGAACAAGGCCTGCCAGACCATCAAGACTGGGGTCAAGCGCTCGGCCGCCGATAGCCAAATGGATAATCTGCGTGCCGTTATGCAGCAGCGCCGCAAGCTGGCCATCGACCATGATCGCCAGAAGCTCGCTGACCTGCTGGCGGTCATCAATGCCGATCCGCCACCGCCGTGGCACGAGGCCTCGCTAATGTGGCTCGACGTGGACAAGCTGGAGAATCGCATCGAGGAGTACGAGAAGTCACAGAAGTCTGGCTAGCTGAGGCTAGCTGAATGCAGTTCCCATCCGAAGTGCCCTTATAACTAATCAATGTATTCATGCTAGCTCCCCAAAGACAATTAAATAAACATATGTATTTACATGCATATATATATATTATCGTATTTAATGTCAAATGAATTTTCGATTGAAACTGCGATTGCTGCTCGCTTTTAATTGCCTTTCAAGTGATGCGGTCATTTTTCCATGTGGCTGAGCTTTGTCCTGCTCCACGATGCTGCTTAACACTGTTGACATGGTAAATGCAGCGAGGCGTGCATGCACATACATGCACACTGTATATGCCTATATATATATGTATATGGAGAGAGAGGGCGGTAGGGGCGGCAGGGGCTCACTTGATTGCGCTTGACGAATTGTCCCGCTGCGTCGCATTTGAAATAACCTCAAGGCTCAAAGCTAGCTAGCTAGCTAGCTAGCTAGCTGCTGCTGCTGCTGATGATGATGTTGCTGACATGATGGTGTCGTGTTTAGTTGACGGCCTCCATTAGTGGGCGTGGCATATGATGTTTGTGCAGCAACTAGAGTTTGGTCATTTGGCAAAGCGTGCGGGGTGTTCTTTGATGCAGCCAGGCTAGCTGTTTATACAGAGCGCCAAACAGACTCGGGCCAATTGCATTTGCAACGCCCAACAACAATAACAACAACAACGACAGCAACAAGCTGGAGCCACTACAGCTGCATGCTGCATCTCTCGTCCCTCGTCAATGGCAGCTGATGCTAGCTTGAATGTACTTATATCCACTTGTGCATATATTTGCATTGCTCGGGGTGTTGGCACGGACTGCGCTTTTCAACAACAACAACAACAACAACAACTACTACTACTACAACAGCCACAATGAGCCGCATAAACACAGCCCACAAACACACACACACACACACACACACACACATGCGCATGTCTATGTATATGTACATGCATGCATGCATGCGGCTCATTCATGAAGCGATGCCTCATTTGCAATGCGCTAAACTTTCGTTGCCGTGGCCAAAGTCGAAGCCAATCCGACGGCAAGCTGAGAATCCTGCACGTCCATGAACGGACATGCAGCGACGGTGCATGGTACATGATACATGATGCCTACTCATAAGCCGCGCCATCGTGTGCAACAATTCGTACAATGCACTCACAGCATGCTTAAGGTATGCTCAGCTACATATTTTGGGTAACTAGGCCAAGGGGAACTTGGGCCGATTTCCATTGATTCAAATAGCAAGGGCCTGAAACTGCAACTGGGCAGGGTATTAGCCGGTTGAGCTGCATAAATTACATAGAGTCAGGCGTTTAGCTAAATGCGATTGTATTGCATATTTAGTATATTTGTCAGAATAGAAAAATAAAATCTTTGACATATAGAGAAGGTACTTTTTTTTTTTGACATACTAATTGGAATAAATGTCTTCCAATTGGCAGTTAAAAAAAAAAATGTATATAATAATAATAAAAAAATATTGTGAAAAATATATATATAATAAAAAAATAATTTCTAATAAAAATTAGTTCATAGTTTATGTAAAGAAAGTGTGAATAAATTATTTCTATTTTATTATTGCAGACAGATTGATTATTTCTATGTATGTATATATTTTTATTCATGTACATACATAGTGTATATTATTTTTATTTATTTTACTGTTTCATAAACAACGCTTAAAAGTCTACAAGTCAAGTGCATAAATATTATTATTTTTGTTCTGCAATTTTTTGCTTGATAATTTCTAATAGTGATGTGAGTATCGATAGTCAGCAATATCCGTTTGAGATATCGATTGTCAACACCAGGAAATGATGAGAAAATGGCACGACTCTTAAGTGTCTTTAATGTAATCTCTTATCATAGTTTGCAAATAACAGTTAGTCGCTTGGTTCTTAATATTATTTCCCATTTACTCGCGTTCGCTCAGGGCAAGGCACTTGATTCCTTTCCATTTCGTCTTCAGCTGGGAGCCTGGGAGTGAAACAGTTCCTGTGTACGTATTTACTATATTTCCTTTAAGTATTTCCTCCAAGTATTACCTCTAAATATCCCTTCTAGGTATTTTCTCCAGTCTCTAATGCTTGGCTGCACGATTGCGAGCTTCACTGCACTGCACGACTGACCCCCACCGGGCCTGGGCGACTGAAGAAATGCTGCAG
>NW_022046245.1:0-45927 GCF_001654015.2 Drosophila navojoa | reverse complement strand
TATCTATATCTATATCTATATCTATATCTATATCTATATCTATATCTATATCTATATCTAGGTTCCTAAATAACATATTTTAATTGCAGATAAATCAATTTATAAATTATATATATTATATTAATCATGTATAGATGATGATGACGTTTTTTTAGGATATATTAAGTCAAACAGTCGGACTCAATCTTTAGCATTCCAATTTACTATATGTAAATGGTTAGATTTTTATATATAAACACAAGGAAGTATATCTTCCTGAAAGGACACGCCTTTGATTTATGTATATATATATATATTTTATTCTGCTGCAAATCAATGGAGGGTGCCAATAAAATTTTTAGTGAATTGAATATCTTGAGTATTTAGCTTTAGAAAATACAGTTTTACCCGATTTATCACATACGTAATGGTCATGCATATGTACCTAGATATATATCTAGACATTTGTATTTAATACGGTCCATACTTCAATTCTATGGCATTTTAACTACTCTGATTTCTAAGATACCAGAAAATGCATTTTCCAACTAAGCATTATAATTGCATTGAAAATTGCAGCAAAATAACGGTTGCTTTGTCTTACCTAATGAACTCAGGCGTGATTCCTTCTGCCCGTTAAATAATTTACCCAAAACAAAATAATTAAGGGCAAAATTCCAAGAGGATGATTTGAACTGCATTTAATATGCAGACACTTTGCTCTAATTGCAATTTCTTACAATGCGTTAAAACTGTAATGTATATACATAAATATATACATACATACATACATACATACATAAATATAAAACAATAATCAAGCATTGCTTAATATAATATGCGCAAATAATAAAGAGATAATTATATATAGCATATCAATATATGTAAATATACATATGTATCTAGCTATGTATATGTACACATATTATATATCCATTATCAAAAACCTCCATTTGGCATGTGCTTAGCTCACATTTGTTTTATCACATTTCCAAATTTCAATTAAGACCTGCATTAACAAATCGCAGCAGTTGCCTGGAATTCAGCCAATGGCAATGGCTGTGCGAGTGTGTGCGTGCGCGTGTGCGTGTGTGTGTGTGTGTGTGTGCATGTGTAAATAACGGCTAATCAAAACACAAATAATTATATTAGCAAGAGTGAGAGCTGGAGTGTGCTCTCGCTCTAAGCAAACATTGGAGACGTCTTCATTATCTATTATCAACTGTAATGTGTAAGACAATAGAACTGGGCCTGCATTAATTCTAAATGAAATTTTAATAAAAATACAATGTATGTCAGGTATCGATTAAACGGACCCAAGGCAGGTTAGGCAGGTTGACCAAAGAAGTCCCAGATGCTTCAGGCAGAGACTAAACCGAAGATAAAATTGGTTCAGTCGTAGCTCTTAATAAATATTTGATTACTCAATTTGGTATAAATAACAACGCAAAATAAAAGAGAAGAGCTACTGGGCAAAACATTAATAGAGTTATATGTAGCAAGATGATATAAGAAAATATTAGAAGCGAATAAAAAACAGTAAACTATACTACAAGGAACTTTTAATTAAGGCCCATGGTCAATTTGCCTTTGTATTTTATGCTAATTTCTATATAGGGTAATTCTTCAGAGCAGAAACAGAAAAAAAACTAGGACTAGAGTTGGACTAGATAGCGTCCAGCTGGTTGCAGTTGCCTGACCCAAGGCCATTTTGTAATCTGACAAATGGTTTCAAATTATAGCAGCGCCATCTAGCGCTCGTTTCGAATTGTGTGCCAAATGCAGTTTTGCGTGCGAAAACTGTTAAATGAATTATACAAAGTGGGAGTGAAACATAGCAAAATAGACAGATAGACTGACACACGCACATGCACAGCGACCTAGAGAGAGAGAGAGCAAGTGAGTGCCAGGGGAAAAGGCAAACAGAAGAGTGAGAGAGAATGTGCGAATGAGCGAGATAGCTATGGATGGTTGCTTATGTGAAACGAAGCAACGCAGCCTTCCCCTTTCCTCATACTCCTCCGCCTCCTCTTGTCACACCAGCAAACACCCGACCCCTCCCCCCGCCCAGCGCACAACGCCCACATGAACATTCTCTTGTGAATTCTACACGTACACACATACATACATATATAAAAGCAGAAACATGCTGAAAATGCTTACATAAGCGCCAAAGTGGGCACAACTGGGCGCTAGCTAGTGCGCAGCCAGCCTCCCCACACAGCCGCCCAATCATCCACCCACAAACAGCTGTATATATACAGGTGTGCGTGCATATCTGTGTATGTGTGTGTGTGTGTGTGTCAGCTGCATACATTAAACCGCAACAGCAACAGTAAATATTGAAAATTCCATATCCGTTTTGATGTCAACTCACGTGACAACAACAACAACAACAATAACAAGAGCAACATGCAAAAGATACCAAATTAATTAGTGACTAACAACTACCCTGTACACAGGGATATGTATAACCAAGCAAAACATGAACCAAAAATCGATAATTATCGATAACATACAAACATCAGTTTATATACAATATCTACATATACACCATATCTATGCACTATTATTAATATGCCAATTTGGCGAAGAAGCATTTTCTACAGGGTATAGCCAAAAAGGAGCTGGTGAGACTTAACCCAGGACATGCCCACATCACCCGTTCTCCCACTTCAACTTCAACTCCAGCTTCCAGCCGCTGCCTGACGATAAGAATATATAAAAAAAAAGAGAGAAGAGCGCGCGCTAAAACAAAAAGCAAAAAAAATACACATACACACACACACTCACACACACACAGGACAATCGTGCGCCTTTTGCCTTTCCCCTAGCTCAGCCCACAACATAACCCCCAGCCCCATAAAAATCTTGGTATTTTTTTGTTCTCTGTGTTGCACTTTACAGCACTATGGCTCGCATTAGGTGACAGTGTTGGGTAACATTTCTAATACATAATTAAGTAATCATTTCAAGAAGCCAACAACGTGACGGCTACGTGATATTTCGCACTCACATATAACGCATACGCAGCGTTGCGCCACATAGGAAATCAAACAATGAATAAATAGCAAGCAAAAACTGGCCAAGCACACTCATAATGCGTTGGTGTATTCAATCTATAAATACAAATTGAATGAATAAACAAAAATACACATATCTATGTACATAGTATATGAATAGCTTTTAAATTCGGCACAGAGATATACATATATTATTTAGCTGGCATTATTTGCAATGAAAAAAAATTAAAAAAAAAAAAAAACAATATATAAATTCAAAAGAAATAAATAGTTATTTTTTCTATGTTTTCTTCGTCTTTAATTTTATTATTATTATTATTATTTTGTTACTCTTTTTTATACCATATAATTTATTTTAATTTAATTATTCTTTGGCTTTTTGTTATAATTTGTTTGAAATTGATTTATAATAATTTTTATACTTTCTTATTACGCTTTCTTTATTATGATTGAATTAAAATTTGTTGTTTTTATATTTATTTTATCTTTTCTTTTTTCTTTATTATGATTTTTTGACTTATTTTTTTTTTTATATATTTGTTTTGCTACCCCAATACAATTATCGTCCCACATTTGCATACATGTTTTTTTTTATTTATATATGCTTTTGTATATACTTCTATAGAACACACAAATGAAACACAACTGTTTAAATTTAATTTCTTTTGCACTCAATTTAAGCAGAATGAAAAAAAAAACCAAAACCAAAACAAAGCAACAAACGAATAAATCTTTCGCATAGCGATAAGATTAATTAATTTTCTGCTCGTTCTCTATTTTTTCCCTCCCATTGCGAAAAGTGACAGAGCGAGAGAAGGATAATTGAGAGGTCGTATGGCTAAACAGCTGAGCTTAGCAGACTTTCGCTCTCTCTCTCTCTCTGTCTCTCGTCTCGGCCGTTGCTTGCTGCTTTCTGTAATGGCAAGGCATAACAGCGACAGCCTCTGTTAACATCAGCCGTCTGAGGGCAGCAAAATTTTTGCATTTTAGGTCAGGTCGCAAATCTATGCAGCGCAGTCGGCGTCTATGCTGACGCTGGCAGCGACGCATGACTAGTTTTCAGTTGTTGTTGCTGCCGCTGTCGCCGCTGCTGTTGCTGCCAATGCCTACATTTATATTTCTTTTTTTTTTCAACGTTTTCTCGTTGCTTGCGTCGCTCACTAGCAGCGTATAATTTTCATGGCAAGTTCAATGAACTTGCGAATTTTTTCTTCTATTTCTTACTTTTTTTTGCCGTTGGCGTTGCCGCTATTGTTGTTGTTGTTGTTGTATTTGAATTTTGCATTACACGAGCAAGACAAACGCGAGAAAAAGAGAAATTAGGTTTTCTTGTCGCTTGTTTAGCGATGTGTGTGTGTGTGTAAATGTTGTGCTACTGCTGCTTCTTCTTATTTATCTTCGTCTTCTTCTTTCGCTTCTTCTCTTTTGTCTATTGCTTCAGCTACATTTGGCTCGGCGTTACCAGTTTTATATGAAGATACATACATACATACATATGTATGTTTAACAGTTCTACCTTTGATTTTGGCTAACACATACATACATAGATATGTATGTATGTATGTAAATATCTATGTATGTATATTAATCCATGATCCACGACAATTTATTATATGTACATACAAATGTATTCAAATTTTTTTATAATCAAAATATCTATTAGTTCTCGATTAAATATACCTTTGTATATACATATGTATATAATGCAAGACTATTTAAAATATATGGGCTAGGACTAAGGACACAAGGGTTAAGAATCCTATTATTATCCCATCATTCAACTGATGGTATTATAATATAATATGCTATATGATTACTCCTATTAATCATAAGATATACATAGATAATAAATAAATATGTACATATGTATTCTTAAAACAATTGAATATATAACACTATTAGGTAAACTTTATAGCATTATGAATATTGGAATAAACTTATATTAAATGAAGAGATGCATATGTATTTACGTATGTATATATACCACTCGAACTCATCAAGAGCTTAGTAACAACCAACAGACACAGAGAAAGTGATTTGTTACTGTAAACTGTAAAGATGCAATGGTCTCTAGTTACATATAACTTTCTTTGTCTTTCTTGCTCAGCTCGCCATCTCTTTCACTTTCTCTGCCTTTAATGCTAGTCGTGTCCTGTTCACTTTTTTTAAAATCAAAGGCATCAAAAACAGATTAAAAAATTATCTTATTCTATCTGTCTCTCTCTCTCTCTCTCTCTCTCTCTCTCTCTCTCTCTCTCTCTCTCTCTCTCTGTTATTTTAAAATTTTGCACTAACCTTTAAGCGGTTCATTTTTCGTTGCTTTATTACAGGCATATCGGGTATTGTGGTTTGTGTCTTCGCTATTGCTGCTCTTGCTGATGATTCTTCTTCTTTATCTTCTTTGCAATGAGTGAATCTGTTTTGCACTTGTTTTACCGTTTCGTTTGCCACTCTGTTATCGTTATATTTCATTGGTTCACTTTGCAACAACAATGGAATACACACACATACAATCCCACAGAAAAAAAAAAAACAATTAACTATTTGCACCGTTTTTTTTCGCCCTTTTTCAGTTTCAACTCTCACATAAAGCTCTCGTTCACTCACACATATATATGTACATATCGACAAGCTCATTCACACAAGCACGCATCCGCGCACGCACACGCACACAGACATACGGACGCTTGCGCTAGGCAGCGATGTCAACGACAATAATAACAACAGCAACAACAACGACGACGACAGCGAAAAACATATACAACAACAATGGACAACAACTCGAACTTGAAGTCGAACTGAAACTCCATTGAAGCGTGGCAATCAACTGAAAAAACAGTGAAAAACTGCATGCAGTTGGGCCTGTGGAAAAATGAAAAATAAAAAAATAAGAAGGAAAAAGTGGAAAAAATGAGAGGCAAGCAAAGCAACCCAGCGTCGCGACTACGACGTTTACTGAGCGGCGCTGCACTGCTGCGTCGCTGCTGCCGCAATAAGTTGACGTTTTTGTCGCTGTGTCGTAGCTGCTACTTGGAAAACACACATACAGGACGTAAAGGAGCAAGAGAACGGCAGCAGAGCTAAACTGTTTTACAACTGTCGGGTGCAGCTTCGTTTTGCGTTCTGCCACTTCCCGAGCTTTGCCTTTGCGCCTGATCTTCGTGAGCGTCGATGGCGGTGGCCGCGACGCCGGCGTTGACGTTGGCGGCAAACTTCCTAAATCTGTTTTTGGTTGGTTCATTTTTTTTGTGAAGGGTATACGGGTAACGACGAACGATGTCCCATAACCGAAGCAAAGGCGCAACTGCGGCTAGTCAAGCTTCAGCTGATAAGGCCGATAAGAACGCATACACACATACACAAATATGTATACATATAAATACATACATATGTATACATATATGGATGTGAAATGAATGACCGTTTAACGGGAACTTTATAAAGCGAAGAGTCGTTCAATGAAAATCTCAGCAAGTGTAAGAAATCAAAAGAAAAAAGTAAGCACAATAGCGCCCATAAGCGTTGTGATAGCAACAACAGCAAATACAACTTGAAAAAAAAAAAAAAATAAATAAATAAATAAAAGAAATATATGTATATGTATGTATAAACTGATTAACCACAAAGAGCGAATGTGAAACAAAAGCCAAAACAGCCGTTAACAAGCCGGCCCCAACACACGCACATAGACACATGGTGAGCATAAGAGCGAGAGCATTCGCTAGCGAGAGAATACTTTTCTGCTGTTGCGCCGCTGCTGCTGCTCTGCTGCTGTTAAAATTTCTGCCAACAGCAGCGACCTACGACTACAACAGTGCTCGCCGCACACATTGTTGTAGAAGTAGTTGTTTTTCTTCTTTTTATATTTTTCGCATTTTTTGTTGGTAGCATTAGCCGGCAAAACACGACGGCCGCAACGTCACTGTTAATAACATGCGGAAGCCACTGCCGCTGCTGCAGACGCTGCTGTTGCCACAGTATATGTGTGTTGACAGGCGTATGCCAATTAAGTGCTATGTTATTGTATGTATGTATGTATGTATCTTATACATATCTTTATGTTCGTTCATAAAAATGTTCATCATATTTAATGATTGCTGTTGTTAGGGGGTCTGTCCCAGACTGTTACTGCTGGCATGTGTTTGTATTTATTATTAACATTTACCGTGCAATTTGCGTTAATTTGCAAATGGAGTGAAACAATTTTTAAACGCCTGTATGCGGCGCACAGAATACAACAGCAGCAGCAGTCACAGAAACGGCGACAGCTTTCGTTAAAATAACAGAAGACAGAGCAGCTGTTAATAACAGCGCAATGCTTGTTAACAGTACACTGATTACCGCTGCACTGTGGTTTCATGGCGGTAAAAGTACAACTCAACTGCTTGATTTAAAGCAATTAAATTTTAAGTTATATATTTTTTTAAATTTACAGCAATTAAGCGTCTTAATTTATCAAAGTTGTAAATATAGAGATTTAAGAGAAAAACAAAGTTTGTATGTATCAGATAAAAAATAGAATTTAATCAAATAAGAGCGATTCGAATATGGTAAGAAATATTAAATATTTGAGCAACAGAAATAAATAAAAATATTGTATCAATATTTGTTATATTCATGTTTTGCAATTGGGTTAAAATTCAAGTGATGTGTTCCACTGTGTACGCTCTTTACTCGATCATCAGTTAACCTTAATTTGCTTTTATCAAGAGTTGAATTTAATATTCACCACACTTACTTAATCCACCAGAGGCCATAACACACATATATACATGTTTATCTGTAGATATGTAGTATATATATACATGCATGAGCGACGCACTGTTAACAACGCAGCACGAATTTTGACGTCGACGCCAGCGTCTGCGTTGACGACGAAGCCGACGACAGTGTCGCGCTTATCAGCTGTTCTTTTGCTTTCATTTCTTCAAACAAAATACGCACATAGACGAGACGTGGCAAAGCAGAGGCCGCCGACCAGCCTAGCTTAGCTAGCGCAAGAGAGCGTGTATAAAGGAGGAAAACCACGTACATATGCACATACACATACACATATACATATTAACAAACGTATGTTTGTACGTACGTATGTATGTATTTATGTGTGTGCCAGGGGGAGCTACAGTGGGGCTAGTGTGGAAAGTGCGCTTGATATGGGTGTAGGGCAGCGGAGGCATAGGGGACGAGGACAAGAAGCTGACAGGCGGGAGGGGGAGGGCCAGCACAGTTGGTTTGGCTTTGCTTACGGCGGCGAGTGGTTGGGGGTTGTATGAGTGTATGTGCAAAAGTTTTCATGTGTGTGTGTGTGTGCATAAGTATATATACATATATGTATATATGTACTTGATGCACTGTGCAATATGTATTGGTAATATAAGCGTATATACGTATATATGTATGTGTATGTGTGTGCGTGAGTGTGTGGGTTTATGTGGTGTGTTTGCCACGTCCCGGCACGAGACAAGATGTTGACAACAACAATAAGAGTGCCCAACCATTGTGTGTATGTGTGCAGAAGTGGAGCGATTCATTTTAAAAAATGGAATACATACATATACATATGAATAAAGAAATATATATGTATACACATACATACATATATAGACTGCTTATATATCATCTATATATTCCCATGCATATCCATATATGTTTGTATATACATATTTATGTATGCATGTATTACTCGCTTTCTTTTGCCTCGCATCTTTTGCTTACGCTAATTTGCTTGCTTATGCTCGTGTATTTCTTTCATCTCATTTGCTTTGTTAAACTCTTTGCCCTATGCACGCGAGCGACAAACTAAAGAAATGGACGAAGCGAAGGTGAGGCAATAGCAACAGCAACAGCAACAGCCACAGCAGCAGCGACGAAGGGCTCACTAAAACTATGGGAAAAGCATCTTACATCTTACATCTTTCATCCTCTATCCTATATCTTCCATCTTCATTTTCTGCCAGACTCCCTCTCTATCCCATTCCCTCGTCGTCCCTTACTAATGCCACTGGCCTACCCCATCACAGTTTCCAGCCCAACAACAACAACAACGAGATGCACAAAGTTAAAGCTGTGTTGCTGCCTGACAATTCCAAAGTGCAATAACCGTTTGGCCTGTGCCTGGGCCTGGTTCTTAACCCATGTTAACCCCCGTGCATTTAGTTACCCAATATTTAAACTCATAGATTGCTGTTAAGCAATTGTAGTATTTCATTTAAAACATTTTCGATCTGCTATCTAGTTTTTTTTTTTTTTTTTTCATATATACCATATATTGTAATATAAACAAAAAATAAGTAGTCATAATGCAAATCATTAAATTTAAATCAAATTTGGAAATATTCATATTAATATATATATTATATATTAATATAATTATGCTGAGCGTACATTTTTTAAATTTAATGTTTTTTTATTATTATGATTATTATTTTTGTTCGATGGTAGTAATAATATAATAACGGTATAGTAAACAATTTTTCGATTTAATTATTTAAAATTTTGTCATTTATATAAATTCTGAAATTCACAAGATTAAAAACAGCTAGGCGAAATGAAATAATACTAACAGCTCTGCCAGATAATAAAATATGATCAAGCAAAAAATTGAAGTACCTTATGATTGTTAAAATATTGTAGAATAAAACTCTTCTCGGCTAAAGTATAATATCATTGAATATATAGTGAATTCCTTATTATAGTGTATTACATGTTTCATATACATATGTAAATATACATATATTAAAAACTTACCCTGACGCCAATGATGCGCGCTTCGAGCAGCTCATGTTTGCGCGGATTTAGCGACGTTTGAAAATGATCCATTTTATTCCAGTTCTCAATTTTTCGATTTATTGTTTGATTTGAAGATTTTTTTTTTCAAGTCAGTTTTTTATTTTTTACTTTGTCACTTATTAATATTCATGTTCTTTGTCATCGCCATCGCGATCTGAATTTGGCATATTAGCTGAAATTTGTATAGTTTAATATCTGATTAGTACATATAGATTGTTATTGAAACAGAAGTTATATTTTAGAGGTAAGAAAGTCAGTTGGGGTCTTATATGAAAATTATAATCAAAGATATCAAATGAAACATATTTAAAATAAAATTATTTCTAATGCAAAAATGTTAAAAATAAGAAATTAAATGTTTTAAGTCCTCGACATATTGTTTAATGCTAATATACAGAAACGAGAAATTAGTTTAATTCATATAATACCTTTTAATTATATTATACATTATTATGCTACGACTAAGAAATATATTTTATACTCATTCACGAAAGCGAAACGAGTATATTGCTTTTGTAAACTTTCTGTCTCTGCTTCTACCAGTCTGTACATATGCGTACTCGACGCTATTAAAGCAAGGAGCTTGAAATTTCGAATATACTCGTACATAGAGTATCGAGTTCTTCCCGATCCACCCACTAGGCGGATTCTAGGTATCTTACCACAGAGAGAGTGGAAATTTGAAATACATACTCGGGTTGACAATTTAAATTCAAAAAGATATGACGAATATATCAAAAGCTGTGGCAAAGCAGATTAACCTATATCTTACAAAGTTTTGGAGCTAGAAATTCAGATTATTGGTAATGCCCAACTATAATGCTCTTAATTGTTATGCTGCTTTTTTTTTTTTTTAAGTGATCAAAATTAAAGGTTTTCAAAGTTAAAATGCAATTTAATAATATTAAATTAGATCAATGAAAAATAACAATAATATATTTTGAAAAATAATTTTTAAATAGCTAAAACCAACTTTTTTAAATTTATATTTCATAACCATTTGTGTTAATTATATTAGATTAATTTATTAATTTTTTTTATCGAAAAGAGTTTTTTATACATACATATATGGGAAAAGAAAGTTTACATTAAATTACATAAAAGAGAAAAACAAACTTTCTTAATTTATAAATGCATTTTTTTTGTGTTTATTCTAGCAGAGAATTTGTGAAAAATGATAATAATTATAAAATAAATATAAATAAAGAATTGAAAAGCCAAATAAGATTTGTAAATATGCTTCAAAATATACTATAAAATTTTATTTAAAAAAAAAAAAAAAAAAACCTTCCAAACATATATACAAAAATGTAATTAAATATGATAAAGTAAATAAAAAAGAATTGGACTACTCAATATCAATATATACAAGAAAGAGTAGATTTCAAGCCAAATTCGGATTTATTTAGATAAAAAAACACGATCATGTTGTTGGCGTAGGTCACGACCACAGCCCATCACTAATTCTATTTTAGGTTATGTTTGCATACATACAAACATACGAGCGTGTATGTGTGTATATATGCATTCCTCTCAATTTATGTATGTACATATGTACATACATACATGCATACTGAATATGGAAACTAAATAAAAATCTTACGTTTTGAATGTAAAACCAAAGTCGGATTTTATCAAGATTTGCATGTTGCACAGCTGTTGCCAATTAGCAAACGGTAAATCCAATTGGGAAGCTTTTTGGAGACAGGCAATCTCGGGTTAATATTATTGCACTCCAAGGAAGTGCAAAAAATTGGTCGAATAATGTCACACAAATTCGACGAAAAGCCGGCTAAATTCCAAATCATTCATACATACAAGTGTATGTACCTTATTCTTTCTCAAAAATAACATTTATTTAACATACATTCGTGCACACACACACACACGCACAGTTGCATATGTATGTATGTACGTTGCTCGTTTTTGCTTTGCTCGCCGGTGTGTTTGGTTTTTCTTTTCGTTTTTGTTTCACTTGCCGTTTATTTGACGTATTTTTTTATTTGCAACTTTTCGTTGTAGGAATGTTGAGGGCTTTTGGAAAAATAAGTACTGCAACAAACACTTTTTTACACAAGTAGCTCTCGCTCTCTTCTTTCTTCTTAGCCGCTTTGCTTTGCGTTTTTATGTATTTTTTCTTTTCTTTTTTTGCAAACGCTGCGAGGTTAAGTTTGTCTTTTGCTTTGCAGCTGCAATCCGTTGGTGCTGGAGAGGAGGAAGCTTTTTTTTTTGGGCTAACTACAAAAACAAACAAAAAAAAAAGTATCCTATTTGCAACGTTTTGTGTTGCAGGATGCGCACACACACACACACACGCACACAGACAACAAAATGGCTTTTTGCGTTTGGTTTTTAATGTTGTTTTTGTCACAGTAAAAAAAATTTTAGCAGAAGCTACACAAACGCGTCGCGTTGCAAAAATGTGCTAAAAAATGCGCTCAGCTGTCGAAAGTGCTTAGCGATGTATTTGGAGTATCGATATATATTGTGTTGGCTCTCGCCATGTTAGCAGCTCGATACATTTTGAATTTTTAAGGCGGTTTACTCAGCTAACGAAGGCAACTTAACGAAAGATTCAAAAATGTCTACACTTGATGCCTTTCCTGCTGTCTTCGATGTTAAGTGAACAAAATCCGATATTTCATATTATCAAATATTAAATTTTTCTATTTAAAGCCAATTAAAATTGTATGAAATTATGCTGTTAAAGATAAGAGAGAGAGATTATTCTGATGTTTTTGTATAAATGAATATTTAATACATAATACACATGAAAACGTAAATTATTCCTATATTTATATATGGCTGTTTAAGATCTTTACATCTGCTTAGCAATTCCTAATTTTGTTGTCTGACAACTGAAACGAACGGTCATTTTCATTTTATTTAACAGAGCAGGCTTTCATTTTACAGTCAAATCGATAGTTATCGTAGTCGACGTACTTCGAGCTTTCCTCATTTGCTTCCCTGACTTCAACCGCTATTCATCTGTACGAGCTGTAAAAAATTGAGAACAAAAATTAAATATGGAGCGGAATAATTTTAATTTTCCTGAATCCGGTTGGCTACTCAACGCATTAATTAATAAAGAATGGTAGCTATAACTATAATTATAACATTGCAGAATCCAACGAGCGTTCGAATACTAACGAAAACGCTGCCCCGGAGCCGCCGAATAACGAAGCAACTTTGGCCGAAGGCGCCATTTCGAATGTGTCGAATGGCGAAAATGCGGCAGCTAATAATGGCAGCGTGGCTAACGGTAACCGTAAGTAAAATTTCTAAGAATTTTCTAGTTGTGCATAAATATTTACTTATATACAAATGTATATGCACAGATGCAACTGGGGAACAGGAGAACAATCCCTTCCAAATTCGTATCGAAGGAGACTACTCAATTGAACACATTTATCGTAGTAAGTGCAATATTTTATATTTTTATGCTCATATACGAAAGTGACTATACATATATTTTATTATATTGGTTTTGTGCAATATCCTTGAAATCTTGAACACATACTCGTGCATATATTCGATTCGTAAAGTGTTAAAATTTTTCTGATCCGCCCCCTAGGGGCGTGGTAAATCGGAAAATGCATTTTCCGATGTGTCAGAAATCATTAGTTGAAGAGCTAGAATGATAAAATTCGAAATGTAGATTGACCACGCAATATCGCGAACTATGATGGATATATCCACGCCCATCGGGGACGTGGCAAATCGGATTAAACTGTATCTGCTAGAGTTTTTAAGCTATAACCTTAAAATTTTGCACGTGAGCTAATGTTATTCTATTAAGATTCATGAAAAATTATATGTCTACATATCGGACCTGAAGATATAGTGATTTTTCAAATTCTGCTATGTTTTGGACACCATTGATGCTAGAAACCTCAAATTTGGTATATGTATAAACTCGGGCTGACCTCCCAAGACGAAAAAGCGTTGGCGGATATATGTATGTCCGCCCATAGGGTTATTATAGCTAGAATCTTCAAATTTAAATAGTTAAGTTATTAGTAACCTCCTCTATCAAATCACCAAGAAAATATTGTCACGCCTCTTTAGGGGCGTAAGCATCGAAATTTAGCAGTCAGGCTATCGTTAGCTTGCTCTATGAACTGGCCAAAAAAAAGGAACTGTCTACGCCCAGTAGGGGCGTGGCAATGAATTTTCTACAGTACTAGAGCAAAACATAGCTACTGATTTGCTGATCGGAATGTGAATGAGAATTCCGTAGTCGGTAACGTCCGCCTTGTTTATATATATATAATTAATATACATATGTATGTGCATATATTTTAATTATATACATATATTTTAGATAGCGAAGATGATCCGTTTATTTTTCTGGGAGATTCGGCTTCAGAGGATGGAGAATTGAATGACGGTAAGTATATAGTATATAAATATTCATTCAAATTGTCCGTATAAATTTTGTTGAGCCGGAATAGTATTTTAATGAGTGCAAATGAATATAAATCGAATTCGTTGGTTCTTTCTAGTCATAATTGTCAGCACCACAATGAATCTGGTGCGTGGGTCTTCAGGAAACCAGGGTCACGCTCAAAATTGTTAGTATAAACGATCTATATCTAGGTATATATATATCTATATCTATCTAAATGTTACTCATTTACTAGTTATCGATGTGATGTTCATGTCGGATAGCGAGACCGACGATGACGACGTTGGCTCCCAAAGCTCCAGGAACTCTGAGGCTTCGGGCCAAGCTTCAAACGGTGCTCAAGTTCCAGTCCGTGGCCAATCTCCGTTCGTTGGCCAATCTCCGTTCCGTGGCCAATCTCCGTTCGTTGGCCAATCTCCGATCCATGGCCAATCTCCGATCCATGGCCAGTCTCCGATCCGTGGTGAACCGGCCGTCCGTGCCCAATCTCCAGTCCGTGGCCAATCTCCAGTCCGTGGCCAATCCCCAATCGGTGATCAACCTCCGATTAATGGTCAATCCCCAATCCGTGGCCAATCTCTAAACCGTGATCAACCACCGATCCTTCCGGAAATACAAGTTGACTTGACTTGGAGTCCGCCGCCAGCTGAGAGCAGCCAGACACCAAGCAACAACAACAACGCTGACGTGGATAGCAACTACAAGTGTCCCATTTGCCTCGAGGGTATTCTTGAAATGGAGCCGGTTTCCACAAAATGTGGCCATGTGTTCTGCAGCAACTGCATCAGGACGGCCCTTGTCAACCGCCGCAGGTGCCCAATGTGCAACAAGCCAGTATTGATGTCGGATGTGATCCGCCTTTATATCTAACTGAAGTCTATCTTTGTATTTGTAATAACGAATTTCATATCAAGTGCTGACTTTAATTAACTCACATTGGGATTTAGTCAGTTCATATATTATTAAGTTGATATATAAGCTGATCAAAACTCAGAGTAAATTAAAGTTAGTATTTGATATGAGACTAAGAATTGAAGATGGGAACATTAAAGAATATCGAAATTTCGATACAATCAATTCAATGCTTAATTGTTCTATTAGTGCATGTATTTTGTAGGTATACTTCTTTCCTTGAATTCAAATTATAATTTGAATCAGGTACCTGCGCGCTACTACTCGAATAGGTTAATAACGAGAACATGGCGGCTATGTTAACAGAGCAAACACCATTACGATTCACGGAACTGTTATTTGCATAGCCAACTGAGCAGTATTTAACAGCTCGAGCGAGTGCTGGAGCGGAGCGTGTGATTATTTACGTATACAAGTGCGGCTTTCCCGGCATGTGACCATTTATTTGTGCTAACATGTTTTCAAAAGCAGCCCATAGCAGAATACAAGATATTTTCCAGAGCTGACTAACGAGCTCGAACTTGTGATGTTGCTTTTAAAAGAAGCGTAAGGAATTCCAATTCCACAAATAATTCAATAAAAACCGCTTTATTTTATTAATCATGTTTTTTTTTTTTTAATAACTCATCGTTTTTTTTTGTATTTATTTACAATTTTTATTTTTATTTTTCTCCTATTTTTTTTAAATTTGTATATGTATTACTTAATTTAATCTTTTTTCTTTAAATTATTAAACATTTTTCAATTTTTTTTGTATTTTGTTTATATCATAATATTATTTCTACTTGGCATTTTAGATATTCCATTTAATTTTAGTTGTAATTTATTAAATAAAATGTACATAACAAATTTTTTAAGTGGAGTTTAAGAATATAAATTACACAATGCTAGTAAATATAATAAAAAATATAATAAAAAAAAAGTAAAAATAATAAATAAATAAAATTTAATAAAAGGAAGCTGTTATATTTTTTTTATAATGTTAGGAGAATTTTTTTTTCGTTTGACCTTAATATTGATCATCATTATAAAATTTAGCAACTTAAAAATGATTATTAGGTCTATTTTATTTGTTTGCATAATTGTGCCTTCTGAGAGAGATTATGACGTCACTCTGTTGGCAATTTGTCGCTTGGCGTGACTTGCGCATTAAACGCCACAAACGCCTCTAGCGGCTCACCTTTTCATAAGCATCGAGTTCCATTATATCGATAGTATTGAATACATTATTACAATTCTAAAATGTAATATTTGTATTATTCGGAATCAGAGTATATAAAATTAAAAAATATATATTAATATTTAAAATACTGATAAATATTTAAGTTAGTTTCTCAGCACAAAATACCACAGCGATTCTTAGGGCAGTATACGATAGCATACGATACGATATTCAGTCGGAACCATCGATACTTTTAAAGCAATATTAGCCAGCGCTAGGTAAGTAGATATTGCTCATCCCTAAATCCGATTCAGTTCATTTTCGGTTTTTGTGCGCATCGGAGTTACCTATATACCAATTTCGAGGCGTTCCGACATAAATTAAAAACTAATTTATAGTAAAAGACGCGCTGCAGTCAACCTAAATATATGTATATATGTATTTTAGCTGCAAAAAACGAGCACAAACAACAAGAAGCGGCTACCAAGTGATTACGAATTTGTATGTTGTCATTGAATTGTTTATACACATATAAGAGTTTTTTGTATTTTTTTTTTTTTTTTTTTTTTTTTTTTTTTTTTGTATTTCATTTTGGTTGTTGTTATGGTGTGTCTAGCTGCTGGTGTTGAATTTTTGTTGTTGTGATATTTGCATATTAACGTGCAAAATGTGAATTTCATGCTGAAATTGCGCGTCCGATTGCCCTTTGTCTCATTCTATTGTTTAAGATATGTTTTTATTTTATTTATTTTAATTTTTTGTTGTGTTTTGGCGAACGCGTCATCATGAAGAAAAAAAAAATGCCCAAAAATATAGAACGGCACAAATTTTGCGCTCGATTTGGTGCGCTTAATGTGCGTGCGCGAATGAGTGCATGTGTGTGTGCTTGTGTGTGTGTGTGTGTGTTCAAGTGTGATTGATGTAGTAATTGATTAATTGGATGCTACGTCCTGCACATTGTTACTGCTAGATCTGAAATAAACAAATTTTGTAAAAGCCGCCAAAAGGCGAACGAACGATATCCGCAGTAGCTGAGGCACAAGCAGCGGCGTCAGCGTCAAAGAAAGTGCGGCCTGGCCGCCAGTTGTATGTGTGTGTGTGCGCAAAGTAAAGGCAAAAAAAAAAAAACCAAAACTCAAAGTATTCATGTCTTTATGTGTTGCTGTTGCTGCTGTTGCTTCTGCTGCTGTATAACGGACGCCGTTCGTCGCATAGCAAAAGTGAAATTTCTACTGAGATTTCTTTATTATTTAAATTTTTGTTGTGCTAGTTGTTTGCCATTCTTTGTGCATTGTTGTTCTCCCATTGTTGTTGTTGTCACTGTCACTGGCAACGCCTCTGCTCTGCTGCCATCTAGTGCGTTTGCCATTCAAAAATTGTTGCGGGCTTTTTATCAATGCTATCAGCGGAAATATTTTGCCGCACCCCGCTTGACCTTATTCCATGCACATGCACACATACACACACACACTCTCTCTCTCTGTCTCTCGCCCATAAACACACACATACACACACACATTCCCATATTGCGCTCTCTTTTGATGCAGCAGCACAGTCCACCCATTGGCCTGTTGAAGTCCTCCCTGTCTATCACCCGCATTAATGTGCGTTTTGGTGTTCTCTGTGTCTAGCTGAAGTTGACTCATTCTCTCCCAACGCGCATTCCACATTCACATTACATTCATACTTTAGCTTCGTGAGCAATTTACACACACACACACACACACACACAGGCTCTTTGTGTCTATCTCTCTCGTGCTCACACGCGGTCCACCCACTTACTCTCCATTAAGCTCTTGGTATTTTGAGCACAGCTTATTGCAACTCTTGCAGCTCTCTCCCGACGACACAACGTGCTGTGTTATTTCTTCTGTTCTGCTCTATCAATCAGCAGCGAATTGCAGATCGTATGTGAGCATACGTTATTTATGTGTGCGTATGCGTATAATTGCGCGTGTATATACAAGTGTTTGAGTGTGAGTGTATTTGTCACCATTTGCCTCCTCCCACATTATTTATGATACTTTTTGCAAAAACGTGACTTCAATTCAATTTGGTATTTTCGGACATTTGTAATCTCAGCTTAGCGCGGAATCTCTAAATTTGACTCACTCTGGTTTGTGCACGATTCAAAATATTTTATATGGAATTAGAATTTTGTTAATTTCCGTTAAGATCTTACGTGGAAAAGCAAGACTTTTATTTGAAAAATTCTGTAAAATGTGACAAAAGCAATAAGATATGGGTTCTTTCTTAGAAAAATATTACTTTTTGTCTATTCCATTTCATTTGCAAGTAATTTTCGACTAATACTCATCAGAATCAGTCAGAAATTGCATAAATTTATATCTTTGTCGTTCAGTTCAAATGCGAAAAAAAAACCTATCACTTGCATAAACTTGTACAAAAAAAAAATTAATCCATTAGGCATTCTTATCAGTTCTTATCAATAGACAAAACTATTTACTTTCTTTGCCTGCGAAAACAAACCCGAAAGGCAATTCGTAAAAAACAAGTTCAAGTACACTCATTGCATTTTGTTACAAAAAATATAAGTTTCGTCGCCTTATCTTAAAAATGGATCTAATTGAGGGTATTATTTATGGAACAATTTCATTGCTCAATGCAAGGGAAATAATTAACTGTGTTAGGCAACATGAGGCGCATATCACTTAGCTGGTCATATCGGTAAACCTTAGTATATGTATATACATATATTGCTAATATGCGTATCATATTTCTAGTAAATTAGCCCTACTATATTTATTCTATGGCGGCGTTAGTAAACAATAAACGTGTTTTGTTTAGGCACATTTAATAGTTCTTGAACCTAACTCAATAAATGCCCGCATTACAATGTTTCCGGACTGCATAAACCAAATAAGTAATATTCGTATTACAAATAATGGAGTCCTCTAAAAATGAAAATGATTTATATAATATATTTGTAGATTCGAATTGAGCATTTAAGATTATTGAACTATCAATCGTAGCTCAGTAGTACATCTTCAACTTAAGATTAATGAGTGTGCAGCATCATTAGTCTGTGATTTTTGTCTAAGTACTTGTTAGAGACTCTGTCACATTTTGGTATAGGCTTTTCAGTCCAAAATTCGTAAGAAATTTTGCAGCAAAACAGCTGCCAAAAATGAACCAAAGTGATCGTAATTGAGGGACGTAACTTAACATTCACAATACTTTTGGAGCAGAACTCATAGATAGACATTCCAGTTTTTCCATCTCCTCTTGACTTTGAAATTCAGAAAGTTTTTATAGATACCAGGTCTGTATAACTAACATCAGAACTGTTTATCATATATATATCATGATATACATATTTTCTATGGTCATATATCACATATCTTGGCATAGAGATTGTTTCTCGAGAGATTGTTTTTCGATGTTTATACATAATTAATGCACACATAGGGAATACATCCAAGAGAATATTTCAGCTTCCTCAGCTTCTTGCTCTCTAAATCTTAAGTAACTGGATGCTATCGAATTTTTGATTGCTTCATAGAGTTGTGTTGACGTAAATCTCGTATACATAAGAGAAATCTAAAGAGAGTTTCGTTTTATTGATTTCGTGTTTCGATAAAAATTCAAATCTTTGATTCGTGCTGCTCACCTTGCTGCAAATACCTGATGTGGCGTCATGTGATAAGTGTTAATTTTTTGCACTCGTTTTTTCCTTATGCTTAATTTTTTTCATGTCGAGTCTCTAAACTCGATGCTAACTACAACAATTGAAGAACTTGTTTTAGTTTTTGCTCTTTTTCGCATCTATTGTGAGTGGCGCACAATCGTGTGAATGAATGTAAATGCTGAAATCAACAATAATGATAATTATAATAACGATGCGCATGACACAATTCTCCTAACTCTGATTTTCTTCGTCTCTATGTTTGTTTGTTTTCATTCTAAGTAAGCTACACTAAATCTTAATCTTTATAGTCGTTTCGTTCTGGTTCTTTGTTTTGTCAAATGACTCCAAAGTCGTCTCGTCGTCTTCTTCTTTTGCTTTTTTTACCTCTGGTGCTGGTAAATCCAGCACTAGCCTAATTTATAGACATCAAGCGGCGATTTGTGCCAATTCCTAACGTGGCCCTACGAATCGAGCCGTGTCCATTTAACTCAAAAGAAACTTTAGATACAAAGTAAAAAACTCATCTTTACCGTAAACTTTGTCGGCTTCCTAAAGAGGTAAAGCATATCTAGACTATAGGTCTACTTGTTGAATAACTTATGATTAGTTGAACAAAAAAAAAGAAGCAGAATCTGTTATTTTATATCTACAAAATTGCTTTGGGAAATAGTCTTGATGCTCCTAAAAAAATATGAGAAAAACTTGCGCAAATCTTTATATTAATGAGCAAAAAACAAGCGATCCTAATGAGTTTAATATTCTAGATCGTTGATTATATAAGCGTCTGGCAAGAGCTGCTCTATCTCTAAATGAGCTTAGATGTATGTCGACTATATCTTAGATGTATATAAAATAGATCCACATAAAGATAAAGCAGACTGTATCATATGCGAGGGCGCATATCAACGCGATGTTATGATCTATTTGCCAGTTTTGCGACTTGATTCTTTGCCCTAGATAGATAGAAAGGTATAAAAGAGAAAAGTTAGTTTTTCCATAATACTTCTCTTTCACCCTCTTTCTCCCTATCAGTAGATGAAATTCTACGAGAGATATCTCGTGATCGATATGTATATATCTATGAATATCCAATTGTTAGGCAGTCTCGATCTCATTCTTAATCTATCTTAGTCTTTATCTCTATATATGATACTCTCGATCTCTATGTGTATCTATATCTATCTTTATCTCTTAGTCTCTCGATTCATCTCCATCTCCCCTTCTTTCTCTCTTTCCATTACGCTTACACCCTTATTCTCTTTCTTCTTCTCCTTTAGAGATCTATAACAGTTTATCAAAATAGCGCTTCAGTTTCTTGATTTTCAAATCCATTTCAAACGCGCCGAACATGGTGGTAAGAAAGTTTGTACATACACATGTTCACACACACACATACACACACACACATTTACACATATTTCCATATACATGAACTTGCATATCTCTTTGGAGATCTTAACTATTCGTTGCACATTAGTCTTTATTGTGCTACGCTCTCAGCTGCCGCTGCTGCTGCTGCTGCTGCTGCTGCTGCTGTTGCTGGTGGTGTTGCCTTGCTTTTAATTACAGTTTCCCCCTTTTAGTTAGCTTGGTTACTCTGGCAACACTTCCCACGCCTTGATTGTGTGCGTGTAGTGTGAAATTCGCGTTATCTTTTGGAGCGAATTCAACTTGTTTGTCCCAACAGTAACAAAACACAGCTTCGCACTAGCTCGCCGTTCGCCGCTTTGCCTTGAACTTGGCCAAACATGTGCGTAGAAAGTTGGGCTACATCGAAAGCCATATTCGCCGTCTAGAGCTTTAGCTGACAATGCGCAGCTATAAATAGCAACAATGATGCAAAGGCAAAAAAATGATGAGCAAACAGCGAATGTGATTTGGCTCTAGCTACAAGCTACAACAACAACGGCGAGAGCACTAGCTAATTGTGAATTTAAGCTCAAAAGCTTTCAAAAGCTGTTTAACATAATTCACATTGTTTTGCTGTTCATAATTGTTGTTGTTGTTGTTGTAGTTGTTATCGCTCCCATTTGACATTGAAAGCGCTGGAGCTGGAGTTGACGCCGACGCCGCTGTTGTCGCTGCGCATCACAGCACGCGACTGCGCAGCTGGCGGCGAATTCGTTGCAAACCATTGTCGTGAGTCACGCGGCCAAACACACCACACGCTTAAAATCAACCGTTGCGTTCAGCTTGTTGCTGTTGCTTTTTCTCTCATTTATTTTGTTTTTGTCTACTTTTTTCACAACTGAGCGAACAGCAGCAAAAACTTAACAGTTAACAGTTAACAAAACGAAAGCCTACAAGAAAGACGGCAAACAACAAGAAGACGCGTTCTTAAACTTTTTGTTCGTCGTTGTGTTAGTTTTTAGTGTCAAATGTGGCTCAAAAGCGTTAGATAAAATACGTGTATGTACATATGTATTTATAATATGTGCATTTTGAATTATAATAATAATAACGACAATAATAATATCTATTATCTATAAAAAAAAGTTTATTTACGATAGTATATACTAATTTCATGTCTCTAGTCTTGCCTCATAATTATATACACACACACATAATTACATTAATTATGAAAAGTGAATATTCACATTCACAATCAGCAGGTGGGCGTGTCGTGCCTCCCCGCCTCTTGTCGGTTGACAGACGCATTCGCATTCTCTTGTCCATGGCAAGACCCAGCTGTGCCGCATTTGACTAATAGATGCAATTCGCCGCATCTACAAATTGTGGTAAATTCACACAGTGCAGCGGAAAAGAGACCGCAGCCAGAAACGAAAGAGAAAAACGACTTGACGACAACCTGAAACGGGGCAGCAATCTGTGTGAAAAAATGTGACAAACAAGATTTTTTTTTCCTGCAAGCTCATCTAGCTCTTTTTTCCGTATAGAAGATAATGCTTGGGATAGTTGGAGCTGTATCTACAAGATCGTTATAAACTGCGCAGCGCATACAATATGATATGAAGTCGAATGGCTAAAGAGTTCGTTCAGTATGAACCAATTGTAAATATAGTTTTTATTAAAAATTTTCTTACAAAGTTTTGTTAAAAAGATATATCTGAACAAGAGAAAAAAAAAAAAAATTAGAAATAAAATAAATAAACAAAAATACAATATATTTTTCCTACAAAGTTTTGCTAAAAAAAAAAGGAAAAAAGAAAAAAAAAAAACATATATAAATAAAATAAATAAAGAAAAATTCAATTGAAAAAAAAAAAAAATAATAATAATAATAATAATAAAGAAAATACAAATTTGCTAGTGAGAAAAAGAAGATAATGCAAAAAGTAAAAATTATAATTTAAAATTATATAAAAAAGAGATATGAACAAATTATTAAAAACCATTCAAATTATTTATTGATTTTACAAATAATAATAATGAAAACAAAAAAACAATAATAATCAATCCAAAAAAAAAAAATAATAAAGTAATGAAGCAAATTAAATTAAAGTATAATAAAAAGAAATAAAGAGAAATTAGTATTTTTAAATTTGTATGGCATATCTCTGAATCTATTCAAACACATGCCTCGAAGAAGAAAACAAAAATTGCTATCTGGTGAATTCCAAAGCTTAACTTCTACTATTAGTTCGCATAGGGTATCTTAAAAGCAACTAAGACTCTTAATTTGTTGCCCCTGTTTCGATCGGTTTCTATGGATTATGCGGCTCGAAGTATGTTAATAAACTTGGGATTACTTTTAGGAATTCGAGAGATGCATAAAAACACAACAGCAACATCATAAAATCTAGTCACACGAGTGTGTGTACATGTATCAGAATTTTGCCAAGATAAGTGCATATAGACAAACATGCATACAGACACACACACACATATATATACATATACACACATGACTACTTTATTGATGCTGCGTCTTCTGCCACTCTGCCACCTACTCGCAGTGGCATCTGCAATTCTTGGTGGTTTATTGAACTTAATCTTGGCGGAAGTCAAATAAAATCTCTGTCCTCTCACTCTTTGTTGAGATTATTATTATTGTTGTTCGTCTTAAATGGCGCAGCAAAATAATAATCGTGCCAACAACGACGCTGAGCAACTCCCAACGGAGATCTCGACAGTCAATGGTCAATGAAAAACGCAGCTCCAGTTGTGAGTGACGAACGAGACGATGCGCTGTACATTTATTCGAAATATGAAGTCAAAGGTATACGAAGATCAAAGCAATAATAATTAACAGTGCTGCAGAAGGGCGTGTTCGACTACAATTAGAATTTAATCGTCTCCATATTGATCTTGATATTTTTACTAAATACCCTAAACTTAATACTAATTATTCAGCAAAGAATTTTCAAGTACCTTAATAAGGAAATAAACAAAATATTTTTCATTTAATTTGTTTAATTTCATTTTTAAAAAGCTAAAAAATATTTACATACAAAGCAAAATTCTTTAATAGAAAATATTGTAAATACAAATATTATAAAATATATTAAATGCAATTTAACTAATTAAAATAATATAAATTATACTAATTATAAATAAATAAATAGAAAATCGAGTTAGCAAAATAAAAAATATAAAAATAAATGAACAATAAGCAAATTAATACTTAAAAATAAATATATATAATAATATAATGTACTTAATTATAGTTTGCAATTTTTTATTTATTTAATAACCGTAATAATAATCTGTAATATTTGCAATAATTTGTAATAATTTGTAATATTTGCTTTTCTAATGAACAAAGAGTATCCAAAATTACAGTATAATTTATGTTGTATAATCAGTGTAAAGTCGTGGTATGCTTAAGTGAATCAATATTTCAATCAAACGAAATTGAATTGACACGTGCTCCGATTTGGATTTCACCAAAGCCCTACAGAATTACGACGTAAACTGTAGCTAAGTAACCACAGAGTTGCGTCAAGGTTGTGCTCAACAGTCAAACAAACCACAAGTTGTAGCAACAACAATAACAACAACAATTCAGTGCAACAAAAATAACTCAAATAACAAGAACAACAACAACAACAACAATAACAGGTAGCCATCAAATACTCTAAACATAACCAACTAAATGTATAAAAACCCATTTATTTAACAGTTAGCTTAAAACGCAACTAACAAACAAACAATTAAGTGCTCTCAAATTGGGGAATGCTCGAATAGCTGAATACCCTGTGATTTCAATAGGAATTCCATATGTTTCTTTCGCATTTAGAGATTATGTATCATATGATGGTGATCTGTATTATCTAAAATCTATTAAATATTTAACATATTTATGTTAAAACTAAATATATGCATGCTTTCTAAAGCCTCAAAGAGGATTCTCTTGGACAATCGATATATATCGAAATCTAAAGTGTACTGAATGCCGGTACATTAAGAAAAGTAATATATTTTTTAAAGCTAATACAGATGAACTGTTATAATTATAAAGTAAAGTAAAGAGTGTAAATCATAAATAATATATATTAAATTGAAAGTTGAAGATCTTGCCACATACATGGTAGTTCGTAGATCGAAAGTGATCTTGGATCTCAAAATCAATCGTACATATTATGTAGATCATTGATAGTTGATCAGAAACCGTATATTGTACAACGTAAATTGAAGATCTTAGATCGTAGATCATATATTTTAAATGGTGTATAGTATATCGTATATTGACAATTGTAGACCGCAGATCTAATTGTCTGATATAGTATAGTTTACAAAAAAAGAAGCCAAGAATATTGTGATCTATGAAATAGATCAACTCTCTTGGCTACTACCTGCTACACACATACTGCTACAAGGTAGCCTATGACCTTTGTGTGCTGGGTACAGGGTATCATAACCATAATAACATTAGCTTAACATTAACCGTTGACTAAAAACGAGCAAAAAGCAAATGCCAACCGTATAGCGGCCCCAAAAAGAGTCAGGAAAATAGAAATATGGCAAAAGAGAGCCAAAGCAAAACTCATATAAAACACGCACGCAACGCAAAAAGCATGGCTAGAGGCGGTCTGGTCTACAGAAACTGTATGTAACTGTTAGCTGATTATCAGAACCAGGCCAAAGAGAGCGCACGCAAAACACCCGCCAAAGCAAAATTGAGGCCCGACCAGACCCTCGAAACTTGGCTAAGAAATACGTGTTTGGTGTCTGCGAGTTGACTGCACTTTGCGGCATCAGCATATACGAAAATGCATATATTTATACATATGTATGTATGTATGTATGTGTGTGTGTGTGTGTTTGTCTGTGTGCGCGTCAACTTAGTCTTCAATTGCGCCTTGGGAAGGGAAGGGTGAGTTTGCATGCTCTGAGCACCTTTCATGAGCTGACTACACCCTCGCCCGTCCGTCACTTAACGCTTCAGCGAGTCGCAGCTGTTGATGACGTCACTGACGCAACCACCAAAAGAAAATGTCTAAGAAAACAAAGAAGCAACAGCAACAGCATATAAACAATATATATATATATTTAACACAAAGCAAGTTAACATTCAAAATTATGAGTAATAATTAATCGGGCGATCCAATAGAAACCAAAGCAAAATTGACTATATAAATAGTGAATACAGTCTGTATATATAGCATATGTTTATACATATTATTTAATTGCTGCCACACAGTGCAGCAAAAAAAAAGAAAGAATGAAAGAGAAAACAGCTAGATTAAAGGCTAGAACTCAGATTGGGCGGCTTGCTTCAGCACCAGAGTCTGTTTAAAATCAATTTCTAGCAAATAAATATTATTCCGTCTGGTCTGGTCGATATTTGGCTACTCGTTTCCAATATTATGGCAAACACAAGTCGTGAGCAGATACACACAAACACAAATACAAACACAGTTAGACACATTGTGTATGATTGCCCAAAAGCAAAACATGATGAACTCTTAATACACTCTTCATCAGCACTTAAATTGATACTATACTAAGGGAAACGCAAACAAAAAAGAATATATGAAAAAAAAAAAAAAAAATAAATAAATAAATAAATAAAAATAAAAAATATTTATATATATAAAACATATAAAAACATAAAAAATAAACTTATATTTGTTAAAAAATTGGTAAATAAAATAAAAACAAATATATAAAAAACAAAAAATTAAAAATACTCAAATATAAGAAAAAATATAAAATAAAATAGTAGGACAATAAAGTAAAATAAAAAAAAAATAAAATAAAATTTTGAAAGTAAAAATAAAATATAATTCTATATATATAAATCAAACTTTAATTAAATGAATAGAAATACAAATAAAATAAAACTCAAAAAATTATAGCCTTAAAAGAAGTTAAAAAAAAAAATTATAAGAAAAAAAAAATAAATAAAACAAGCACAGAAAAAATTTATAAATAAAAATAAAACGTTAAACAAATATAAAATACAATCGAGTCACGATAATTCGAAATGGTAAGGGTTGTTTTTTTTTTTTTTTTTTTTTCGATTTACACAGAAATTCAAATTATCGAGAACGAGTCTTTTGCCAGAGGATTTTTCGATTTATCGCAATTTTTTATTTAACGGGGTACAAAGTACAAGTAAATAATATATACATAAATATACTTAAAACAATTCAAATAGTAATACAACAAATTAAATTATTAATAAATAAAAAAAATAATTAGAAATATTTAATAAGGAATTACAAAATAAATATAAAAATTGCATAAATAAATTAATAAAATATTTTAAGAATACATATAAAAAATTATATAATACATTTAAATAAATGTAAATAAAATTGGAACGTTGAAGGCTTATTTACGGCCCAAGCGCTACCAGCTCCATTATTCGATTTGCCACGCCCACAATTGGTATACATTATTATTATCGTGTAAATCCTATAGAGGATGAAAACAGTAAATAGGTCGCTAAAATTGGAGTTTGTAGCTCTAAGACTGTAGAAGAGGTAGATTTGTCTGATTTGCCACGCCCCAAACGGGTAGAGAGGAATACTATGTATAATATTTATTTCGGGTGGGCTGTTTCAATCGACTGAAATTGCTGCTGCATCTACATTTTTATTGACTATATCAAACTAAAGAATTATGTTCTTTTTTTTTAATTTTATTTATGCCTATATATACATACATATACATATGTAAGTATATAGAACCAGAAAAATCGTATATCAATTAAGTCTAGCCGCATCTATTGAGATTCAATTGGGCATTAGTTTGGATTGTTTGTTATTTGGGGCTGGGTTGTTTAGCTGTCTGTCTGTCAGCGGGTCGCAATGACGTCATTGCCTCTGAAACTGTTTTTCCTGCGTACGGTAAAAATTAATTTCCGCAAACAAAACAAATGGCAAAAATAGAGTTCTGCTCGGTTTGTTTCTCTTTTTCTGCTGCTGCTGCTGCTGCTGCTTGAGGCCATGCAAAAGTGAGAACGTTGGGAAAATGTTTTCCTTTTGTTAAAAAAAAAAAAAACAAAACAAAAAAAATACTGCTCAACGTTTGTATATATCTTTTGTTATATTATGCTTCTGTCTTCTCTTTTTCAATTTCAATTTCAATTTTTCTCTTTCTTTGTTTTTGTTAATTTGGCATTTTTGTTTTCTCTCTCTGAAAGATTTGGCCCAGAAAAAAACTTGTTGCGTGGTTTCGATTTGTTTTTATTAAAATTTTTTTATTAATGGTTTTTGTTGGCTAATCTCAACATTGGTCTTTGATTTTATTATTGTTCTTCTTCTAGTTCTAGCTTTAGTAAGTACTATTTTTGTTTTTGCCTTAAGACAAAAGTAGTGAAAAGTTTAAAAATAATTTAGCGATTATAAATTCTTTGTAGGATTTTTTATTTGCTTACAAATTAATTATTTGTTCATGAATGTTTCACAAAGAACATTTCACAATTTTTTATAATCCTATTCAGCTGCTCCTTGAATGCCATTATTATCTCTTTCTGTTCCTGCTCCGTCGTGCCTTCAGCTTCCTGAAAAGGCCTCGGGAAGTCTGCAAGTCTGTGCCATATGGCGGCTGCATCATTAGCATGTTGTTTTTGGCCCAGAATTCGATATAGATTCATTGTTCTATTTCTCTCTATTTTTTTTGAATTGGCACAAATCGCAGACGAGCTAAAATACGTCTAAGCGGAACATCTGTCAAAAATTAGTCAGGGACATGAGTCAAATCGAAATCCAATAGATGTAAATCGGGCAAATTGAGCATTCGCTATATTTTTTTGAATACAAAAGAAAGCCAAATTAAATTCTGCTCAATCAATTAAACAAATACAAAATTAAAAATATACTCAATTTCGTAAATATTTTAATTTCAACTGATGCAATATCCGTCTTTGGTGTCCTTTAAATCAAAACATGTTAAAATTTCTATTATAGTATTTGTATATTTTCTGTCTCTAGATACTACTAGTACGTCTATTCTTAAAACGCACATAGAGTTTATGCCAGCAATTATTCACACTGCCATAAATGTATGAAAAGTTTAGCTTTTACTAAAATTAAAATTTAGACTAACTAACCCAACTAACTTTGAGTTCTTTTTGCTAGCTAAATCATTTTTCATTTTTATGTTTTTCTTTTTGTTACCTTTTAATTTGATGTGAGTCACGGAGAATTCTAGTAGCGTGTGTGAAAGCTTAGCGAATTTCTGGCGTTGCTGTGCTCAAAAGTCTACTTAATTTATGATATAAACAATATTAAAAAAAAAAAAAAAAAAAACAACAAAACTGAGATTTTATGCACTTCAAGTTTGTCTAACTTGTTTACTAACTTGACGCACTTTTTTTTTTTTTATTATAAGTGAAAGTAGGGCAACTACGAAGGCTGCTTAGCAGCATATAAGTATATTTTGTATGCATAACTATACCACTTTAATACTTTTGGGTGCAACATATGAGTCAAAAAGCCACTGAAAATAAATTTCAAATAAATAGAAATTGTTCTTAGAAGTCCATAAAGCAAATATCAACCATTCACGCTTAAATATAACATACATACACTCACATATGCACAGTTGACGTAGGACTGCAATATGCTATGTAAGGTTAAATATTGAATATATTTTTTAGGATAGACTAACTATTTGTAGATAAGAGATAATATCATATGTACAATTTTTTTATTTTATTTTTTTTTTAAGAATTCATTTATTGCAGCTTCTGTCTTAGACTCTATAGCGCAGTCATCGCTAAACCTTAACCTAAGTCTCGTACTCGTTACTAGTATTTGATATATGTATATTTTTTTTACTATCTTGTTAAAAACTCGCTCGAAAAGCTGAAAGACATGGGAAATGAATTACAGTCGAGTCCCATTAATCAGTTCTTATCGATTTACACAGAAATTCCAAATATCGAGGGCTATCGAGAACAAATTCCTTTCAAGGGAATAGAATTATTTTCGATTTATCGCGATATTCGATTAATCGGGGTACAAATGATCGAGACTCGACAAAATATAGTTACTTGAAGATTGCGACAAATGGACAATTCACACAGTTATTTGCAGTACTTGGTTTAAGATAACGTTACTCTTTCAGGTCAAATTCCAAGCTGAATATCAAACTTTGAAATAAGTTTTGTAAGACTTGAAAAGATTTTTTCCTGAGAGCTTTTCTATCCCAATGCCGTCCAGTGTATTTATATATCTCGACCGATTCTGAGTTCAAGTCAAATGTTCTACACAATGTATGTGCTCAGAGCATACATATATGTTTCAATATACATATATACATATGTAATATTATAATTCATAATATCACTATCTATCAAATTCTCAAGCGAAAGAAAAACCGCAAACAAAAAAAGACGTGCCAAAGGCTAATCAGAAATTGATTGCATTAACGCGTAATTTCATTAATTATATACATATACAAACACACATACATGTATGTATAGTATGTGTGTGTGTGTGTTTGTGTTTGTGGGTGATGAATCAATGGGCGTGCAACGCCGCATGTTAACTGGCAAATGTTCAGTTCATTTTTGCTAGCGCTTACGTTGCGTATGAGTAATATTGCAATAAAAAGACCAAGTTGTTAATTTGTTGTTGCGGTTTCATGTACATGTGTAGCGCATGTCAACAGCATCAAATGCAATAGCATATACCTATGTATATATATAGAGCGAGAGATATATATATTGGCTATATATATATATATATATATATATATATATTTATAAGATGCTTACCTATTGGGCAATTATAAATTAGTCTTATCGTCTCTATATAAACATTATCGCATTCGATTGTTAAACACATATACACACTATATACAATTTGTACAGTATTTGATATATATATATATATATATGTATATATTCAAAAATCGTTTGATTTCATTTTGTTTATCCTTGAATCGAAATGAATGAAAATTAAATTGCTGACAGAGTCTCCAACTAGTTGGGTAATTCGAACACTAACTGCGGCGATATAATTTTTATATATGTATACATAATTATATGTTTCAGTTTATACACAAATATATGTATAAAAAAAAATATGTGTTTACTTTGATTAATTGCTTTTTTCCGATTTTTTTTTTCGCCAATCTTATCATTTTTGACTTATTTTCAACTCATTTGAAATGAATCACAAACTGACAAACAATGTGTCGATAAATAGTAGCAAATTTTGAGGATTCTTCTGAAAAACACCTCCAGGATGTTGCCTTATCCAATGAAGCCTTCTCGTTAAGACCTACTAAATTATTTATCCAATTGTCTACTGCCTCTACGACATTGTAGAGACTTTCTGATCAGTTTCGTTGTCTGTGGGTAGAAATGATCACCAACTATCCAGAAATTTGTCTTTGCCTAGATCTTTTGTCATAGATCTATAGTCTAGACAAAAGCAATTATATTCTTACGTTAAAGGGAATCTTTATTATTACAGATAATACTTGGCATTGATGTTAAGAAAGCAGTACAGTCAATGCAAAATAAGAGAAACTTGACTGTAAGGCATCTATGCAAAGGGACTGATTGGTATTACTTGGCTAATGATCATATGTGACTATAGCTTGAGTCTGTACTCCTTATATACCATGAAATGCTTTTTGCGGAACATCCAATTTGTTTTATAGACAAATTCAAAGGGAAAAAATCATTGTTTGGTGTGATTGGGATCTTGCATTATTTTAGTTGTTGGTTTATGTTCAGGAAAAAGTAAACAAACTAATTTAACAAACTTTCCGCATTACCCACAATCTGCTATCTTGATTCCTTGCTGCTTTTGTATACCTCTTAATGAAAGTAAAATGAGTATATTTGTCCCTGTGAACGTTAACCCCTTCGATACTATAGACGCTAGAGACTTTTAATTTAGAATATTGAATTTGGAATGTATTGTAAAGTGTCCAAATTTTCCCGATCCGAGCGTGGCAAATCGGAAAATGCATTTTTATTTGGTATTTGTGCAAAAATAATAATAATAATTAAGAATAATATATATAATAAAAAAATAATAATTTATAATAATATAAATAATATGTTAATAATAATTTATAAAAATATATATAATATAATAATATAGCAATATAATAATAATACAAAATACAATCTTCTAGGGGCGTGACAAGTCGAAATATAAATCCGGCAGCGCATGGGCCGTGAATGAGTATTCAGCAGTCGGTAGAGCCCGATCGCATCCTTCTCACTTGTTTGATATTGGTTTAACAAAACTTCTTTACAAACTTTTGCTATGACTAACAAATAAACGAAATTCTATATGACCCTGAATTCATTGAAAAGTCGCATTCAGGGTATGCTGGGTATACCTAAGTCTACGTGAAAGACGGAAGGAGCTTGAAACTATAAGTATACAAATATACATACATTTAAATAGTATCCGAGTCGATATATTTTTTGCTCTTTGTTTGCGCACTAAAAATTTGCTTCACACACATGAAATCGATTAAAATCGATATGCATTGCTTAATGCGAAAGGGCACGGCATGGATTTTAGGGTATACTCTGTTTGGGCACGCCGGCTTGAAGCAATTTGACTCGGTTTTTCTTTTCATTTCATGCTGGTGTGACTGGAAATTTAGTTGCGAGAGTCAGCCAGTCGAGCGGGGCGTGGGAGTTTTTTTTGTGTTCGTTTTCTTTTCTTGTTTTGCAGCTCCACTGTTCTGTGTGTGTGTGTGTGTGTGAGTGTATTTGTTGTTGTTGCTGTTTTTGTATAGTTTCAGGTCTATTGATTGACGCGCTCGTTTGGCTGCTGGCGATTACTCATACGCCGCGTGGCACTCGTCGAGTTGCTGCTGTTGCTTGTCGTTTGTTTGTTTGTTTGTTCGTTGTACTTGTTGCGCACATTAGTTTATTTGACAGCTGCTGCTCTTGCCGTTTCTGTCTGTTTTCGATTCCCAGGCGTTGTCTAACCGAAGCTCATCTCATTTGGCAACAACAGCGACCGCAAGCGATTCAAGTTCAGTTGGGCAGCGCACATTGCAGTTCTTTATTTTGTGGGTCAGTGGCGGTACGCCCCTGCTTGGGCGTCTCATATTTAATATATAATATTTGTTTTTTTTTTTTTTTTTTTTTTTTTTTTTTTTTTTGTGTTTGTCAAAACAAATGTCACTTGTTGTTAGCTGTTATCTGAGCAGATTCATGTTGGCTGAAAGCCTTCATTCATTCAAATATTACGCACGCACATACACACACACATACGCATACATATGTATGTCTGTACATATATGCCTTATGGCCACATAAATCATTTTCGTCATAAACATTTCTAGTCGCTCTTCCGCTTTGATCACCCTATACAGACGATCATAATGCCTATATTGTATACATAATGCCAACTCTGACATAATCAAATAATTTTACAATTTGAAAAGAAATTCCTAAAACAAAAAAAAAAAAAGCTTTTTTAGTTAGAGTACAAAAAATAAATTATTTGTTGGTTTTTTTTCTTCATTTTTTTTTAAAGTTTGCTTCTGATTAATTCCCTTTAATATGTCATATTTGAGTATGTAAACTTGAAGCTTTCGGCAACGCCCATTTGCTTATCTTCATTTAGTTAAAAATTATAGTAGGTATTGCTTGAATAAAAGCACCAGATCAAATCACTATCAATATTCGCTTAGTGGTAGTGATTCATTATTCATTACATTAAGTTCATAGAGAGAGTTAATCAAAATTGTTTGATAAACCTTAAAACTATTACAGTCAATTTAAACTCTTATCAATTCTTATCTGAAAATAGCTATGAATTATATAATAGCCAGCTTGTATTAGGCTATAGTTAGACAAATTGCAATCGATTATTATCTAATCTACGTCTATTGACAGCCAAATTTTATAAATTATCGATAGCTAGTTTGGGTTAAATTGAACACTTATATTAATATTCGTTCAAGATAAATCGATGTTAACTGGTAATTTGTAGTACGTTAGCCTTCTTATCCTAATGTTATTAAAGTTAATCGTAAATGATAATAATTCTCAGTGCATACATTTCTGTGAGTTCCAATTATCGATATACAAAGTGCATATAGTTTGGATAATCTCATCAGTCTATTATAACAGCTCCTGAAGTTTAATTGTAATCGATAATTATCAATAGATAAATCGTTTTGGCATGTAAATATCAACAGACAAATTAATTATGGCTTTTTATCGATAACTAATGACGGCCAGATCGTATAAATATATTAATAAGTAAGATAAATGCTTACTATCGAATCGAAAATTATCGTTTTGCGTTATCTTAAAACAAGTGTAGACCAATCGAAATTCCCAACGTAAAATAAATTGTGTTTGAATTCAATAGAAAAGTTTTAATCGATTACTGAATGTATAAGCATTTCAATAGCTGTAATCGATAAATGCTTCAATAGCCACAAACGATAATTGAATATATAAGCCTTTCAATAAATACATTGCATAAGATAATTGCCAAATAAATCGATAATTTTCGATCAAAATGTTGCATTTAATACTTAATTGAGGGACAACATATAAATTGGGTGTGGGGCCTCCAGGAGACAAATTCTATAAGATTAGAAATATAAGCAATAAAAAAATTGTATTTAAAATGTTGTTAAATTTTTCGTCAATGAATTGTGATTATCAAAGTTGATTTATCTAGAATAGATATAAATTAATAGCAAATTTATTAACTATATTCTGGGCATATGTATGTAAAGTTTCGATTAATTAATGAATGGCTATCGTTTAACTGTAGGCATGAACCGTTATGCGTAGACATTCCCAACGGCAGCGGCGAATCTCATCGGTCTATGACAACAGCTCATCAGCTGTTGCGATGTAATTAAATCGCCTTGGCTCTTAGGCACTCTTCCACAGCCCACCTCTCCCTCTCCCTTTCCCTCTCTCTCTCTCTTTCTGTCTACCCCTTGTCGCACTCCTCTCCTCTCTTTCGCTTGGTTCTTTTTATAACAAACTTGATCTCTTGTCTCGGCCCACTGCTGAATTGGCTGCTAGCCAAATGGCCACGTGGCTGGTCAATCAGCCAGTCAGTCAGCCAGCCAGAGCGTTCATCTAACTGTGTGTCTGTGTGTGTATTAGTTTGTGTGTCAATTTTGTTGCGGCTGTATGTATGTTTCTGCCAGGCCGCTGCAGCCAAGCCATACGCAATTTTACGCCTTAATTTATTGCAATCGATGACGACAACGCGTCGCTCACAAGAGGCTAATTGCGAATGGCGGCCACAAACAGAAACAACAAAAACAAATTGTTGTTGCCATTGTTGTTGTTGTTGTTGCTGTTGTTGTTGTGCCTTTGAGTTCGGTTTTGGCCAGCTCTGCATTATGCTATTCACATGCCTGCTGCGCGCTGTGTTTGTAAAAAGTTCATTCAACCGTTATTGTTTTGCCGTACCTTGTACCCAATGGCAAGCGGGTATGATGAGTGAACTGAACTCGATCTAGTTGTTGACTGTAGCTAACTAAGAATACAATTTGCAGCAATGTTTGCCAAGCTTCTCTGGCACAGGGTATCTTGCAGTCGATCAAAGCCCACTAGAGTATGCTGTAATGCTTCATTTGCCAATTTGCGTAGAGTGGCCAAAGGAAACAAATAAAATGAAAACAGCATAGCTTTTATGCATTAACAACAAACAACAAAAACAATGAACTCAGATCGGCTTTGCCATAGCCTGGAGCATGGATGAATATAACAATATATATATAAATATTTATATATACATAATATTTATATGTATGACACTTTGTGCGTTTGCCCATTCATTTATCCATATCGTAGACAAACTGCAGCTCTACCAGTTATCCCAGTCGCAACGAAAAACCATTCCTAAAATCCCATTTAGAGTAGTTTAATCTGGTTTTTTTATTGTAACCAAACTATATAAAAAATTGGGAAGGAAATACACAAAGCCCATTAATGACATATAATTAGAGACAGCCATGCAGGAAGTCTGCGTAAATGGCAGCCGTTAAAGGCAGGTGTCACTGTAGTGTTAGCTGGCTTACATAAGGCGCAAATGTTTCGTCAGTTATGAGAGACAGCACAACAAGTCAATACCCCTGGCCGTATATGGTTCAATTGTTGAACGGTTGAATGACTTGGAGAGTCAACGACAACGGCAACTGTCTGTTGCCGGCTATTTTAGCCATGTCCCAAAACAGGAAGCCCAATCGAAAATAGCTAACGAAACTCTTCAACCCTTTCTCTCGCTCTATCTTGCAGCTAAACAAGCCAGAGCGTGACTGAGCGAGCGAGCGTTTGCCAAAGAGACCGAGTGCAGTGTACAGCGCATCTTAATCCCGCCCGGACAGCAGTCGCCCCCTATCCCTAACACGTTCCATCGCCATGAGCAAGAAACCGACGGCCGGCCCGGCGCTCCACAAGGTCATCATGGTGGGCAGCGGCGGTGTTGGTAAATCGGCCCTCACCTTGCAGTTCATGTACGATGAGTTTGTCGAGGACTACGAGCCCACCAAGGCCGATAGCTATAGGAAAAAGGTAAACTCCATTGGCGGGGACCAACAGTTGCCGCGAAAATATTCACACCTATCTTTTCAAACCCGTTCAGGTTGTGCTCGATGGAGAGGAAGTACAAATAGATATACTAGATACAGCCGGCCAGGAGGACTACGCAGCGATCAGAGATAATTATTTTCGCAGCGGCGAGGGTTTCCTCTGCGTCTTCTCAATCACAGACGACGAAAGCTTCCAGGCCACCCAGGAATTCAGGTGAGTGTGTGTCTCGGCGAGTGTATGTCAAGTGGGCGTGTCAGCCCACAAGTGTGCCTGAACAAGTCTCACAGCAGCGCCGCAGCCAACCAAGTGCTACTGTCCCAGCAACACTTTCTAATTAGTGGCCCCAGGTCTGAAATTCAAAATCTTAAAGTCTAAAGTCATTCCTAGGCGTACGTAAAATGCAGTACAATAAAACTTGTCATTAGCATAAAGGAACAAATTAGTCGGTAGTGCCTCGCAAGTTATCGATTCTTAGCGACGATAAGGAGATGACTTAAAAAGAAAAGTATAGCTCAAACATTTAAGATTTAAGTCGGAACTGACATGTCTAGATCGACATAGCTCTTGGTCCTACTCAAGAATGTTTAGTATAATACCGATAATTCGAAATGGCAAGAGGATCAGTTTTGTTATTTTTCGATTTTCACAGTAATTCAAATAATCGAGAATTATTGAGAACGAATTTCTTTCAAGAATATAGAATTTTTTTGTTTTCGATTTATCGAGATTTTCAATTTAGTGGGGTACACATTATCCAGACTCGACTGTATATGTATGAATGTACTAGATCTACCAGATCTTCTTCTATCTAGCTACAATCATTTTCAAACACCTATCGAACGAATCCTGAACCGATTATTGATTAAACAATAGCTTATATCTATTGCAATGTCAATCGCATTGAGGATGCTCTTAAATTCCGTATTGCTCTTCATCTCTACTTGACGTCGTCAAAAGGGGGCCGTCTATGGAAATTTTAAATACATTTCACATTTAAAATAAGTTCAGGGGTTTAATTAAAAACATTGTTCACAATTCATAGCTAGACAGTTGGACATTTCTAAAATTAAGGAATTTCTTGTCATATACAACCTTTAATAGATAAGCTGCATATAAAGAATATTCCCATATTGCTTAAAGACATTCAAGATTGTCGAACTTTGTGAAAATTTGATCATAGACCGAAACTTTGCTTTGATTAAATCAGTTGAGTAACCTTTATAGAAAGTGAATGGAAGAGAGCAAAACAATTTCTTATCGGGTTTAGCTTTTCAGTTATCATTAAGCCAAATACAGTTGAGCTTTATACGCCTTATATATGCATTCATGAATCCAGTGAACTAAGCCCATAACAGATATATCTATAGCATATATCATATATAGCATATATATGTGTGAAGGGATAGTTCCTTAAGTAAGCAATTCAATTTTTCGACCTCGTCTGATTCCAAAAATTTGCATAAGTTCATATAAAACTGATCTTAATTTTGGTATAGGCGGAAATATATAAATACATACAACTTCTAATATTTAGACTCATTCTATTACTTTGGGGAGTGATAGGTGAGTATATGTTTTAGGTTTTTAGTTTAGCTTTTATGTTTCCCGTTGACCTATATAAACAAACTAAACTGCCGATAGTTTGCTCAATTTGCGCGATAGTTTGCTGTTAATCAACTTATTGCTCACTTGTTAGGCTAGGCCCATGTTTTTATGCTCCCATTAACCTCAATTCGAGCGGAGAGCCCGAGGCGGCGCATGAGAGAGCCCGAGTCTTAAGTTAGTACACACAAACAGTGGGGGCATAGAGCCCGTGGGTGCTGGCGCCTGTTAACTGACATATGACAATTATGAAGTGTGACTGGGTGTGGCTCGGCAGGCGCGATAGCTGGGCCACAAGTTGAGTATGTGGGCTGTGAGTCACGATATGGCATGGCATGGCATGGCATGGGGTGGGGTGGTGTGGTCTGGCATGGCTTGGCGAACCGTTTGATAAGCATTTTATCCGTTACTTTGGCAAATATTGTTCAACTGACGAATCTATTCCATCCCATTCCATTCTTACACGCAGAGAACAAATATTGCGGGTGAAAAATGATGAGAGCATACCGTTCCTGCTGGTGGGCAACAAATGCGATCTAAATGACAAACGGAAGGTGCCGCTCAACGAGTGCCAGGTGAGGGCGCAGCAGTGGTCCGTGCCCTACGTGGAGACCTCGGCCAAGACGCGTGAGAATGTGGACAAGGTAAGTGCGGTTAGAGCTGGCAAATGACTCTGTGAGTTTTAACTCGCGATTTGAAACGGAATATGAATCAGTCTGTATACATATATACATACATATATATGTATATGTATGTATATGTATATGGAATATTTAATGTAACAACATTTGCAGCAACATTTTTGAAGGCTCTTCAACAATTGGCTTAAACGAGAAAACCCAATGAAATGTGGGCAAATGAATATGAATTATGAATTATGAATTATGAATCATGAATGAATCAATCAGAAAGCTGAAAAATGAGACCACAGAAAACGAAATGCAAAAATTTATTGCACACATTTTATTCGTTCTTTTTCATTTGTCATTTGTTTTTATTTTCTCATATATATGTATATATAGAATATACATATATATATATGACAATTGTTATTCCTTTTGAGTTTATGTGTGTTTTTTGTATTTTGTGATTACCACACACTGTAATCAGCTGCAGCAACAACAGCAACAACAACAACTTCAAGTACTTACTCTCATATTAGTTTTCTTCTCGTCTTCTGTTACGATTCACATTTTTGTATGCTTATCTCAAGCGTTTTGCACATTGCAAATCTTTAGCCAAACAATTTTATGGCCACTTGTTGTTTTGGGCTTTTACCGTACGATACACGCACACGCACACACATACACACACGCACAGCCACACACATAGTTAGTTATCAAGAAAGCTAGTAGTACCATATCAGTGAGCATAGCAACGTTTATGCCATGAACTGTTTTTGCGTATTCAAAGCGATAATTGACAAACGAATTTGCGTAATTGGATTGCCATTGCAGCCGGATGTTTCAACGAAATTACGGCTTTAGTTATAGAATTTATATTTATTTTATAAATGTATTTATTGTTAGTAAACATTTTTCAATAATATTCTCAAAGGTTTTTTCTTTATAGGTGCAAAAAAAAACACTTAGTTTTTTTTTCAAATAGAAATCGGAATTAGAAGAGCTAAAGAATTTTAGAAATAATAAAAAATAATCAATTAAAAATATAATATTTTCTTTTTTTCACACTTAATCATTTAAGACACTTTTATTATTTAAATAATAGTTTGTCCATTTAAAAAAAATTTATAAATAAATAATAATAATCCTTTTAATATATTTAAGTTACAATAATATTTATTTATTTAATAAGTTGCAATAATATTATAAAAATTAATCATATAATTTTTATTATTTACGAACAATATTTTTTTAGAATTTCCAAACTTTTTTTTTATCAAGCTGGAATATGAAAAAAAAAAAAAATTTTATTGAATTTAAAAAAAAAAAATTGTTTAGATGTTCCAGAAAATAAATTTTAGGTTCGAAATTCATGACGTGATATTTGCCCTAAAATAGAACTTTAAAAACTTCTTCAAATAGTTTAAAATAATATAAAAAGTAATTTTTACTTTATATATACATACAGATGCATTTATGTGATTTAGTTATACTTCTTAAGCTATTATGGAACACCGTATTTGTTTAGAAATTCACAATTCCTTCAAATAAGTAGATTGAAATGAAAATTAAATACTTTGAGAAAATATTTAGAAGAAATTCGTCGAAAAAACACGTAGAGGAATATTTAGAGGTAATACTGAACAGAAGTGGTTGGAGAAAAAAACAATACTTAGAAGAAATACTTAGAAGATTTGGAAGAAATACTTAGAAGAAATTCTTAGAAGTGCTTAAAAAGAAAATTTTTAGAGGAAATATTGCTGACTAAATTTTACATTATATACTTTTATAGTATTCAATCAATATTTATTGAAAATTTTCATTTTTGACAAATTTGTGAGTTGACAGAAAATTTAAATTAAATTCATTAAATTAAATTCTAGGCGACTTATTTTAGTGCTGAGATTTTCAGGAAACATACGATTAAACAAAACTTGATATCAAAATTAACATAAGAAGTGTATTGAAAATATCGTTATCGATTAAAATCGCAGCACGCTTTACAGCAATGTTATCGCTATCGTTGTGGCTTATGGATGTTGTGTAAAGAATTGTACCAAATATTTAAATGTTTTAAATGAATTATTATTTTATGTTGTTTTTCATTTTTCGTATTGCCAGCGCATCGATGTACAATGTCTCACAAAAAATGCAATTCAATGTCCAAACATGGCACAAGAAACACATAAACGAATCAAACCTCTCAAACACTAACCCCACACACTTAAGAAAAGTTAATCACAACAACAAAAAAATCTTAATATATCTACATTTTCAATAGATATATATCTATATCTTTATATATATATATACGTACATGTATGTTTTATTCCCATCACAATTGCAGGTATTTTTTGATTTGATGCGCGAAATAAGATCACGAAAAACCGAAGATTCGAAAGCCACGAGCGGGCGTGCTAAAGATAGATGCAAGAAGCGGAGACTTAAGTGTACCCTACTTTAGGCATTAGGTGCATACGAAACAACAATTAAATATATATATATATAATTTCAATTAAACAAAACAAGCAATTATTTAAATATCTCTCTCACACACACACACACGTACACAAACACACTTTGCGTAATACCTTAATATTATAGATCCCTTAAGTACTTTTGTAGCTTGCCCTCTTTCGCTTTTGGCTTTTTGCAACACTAAAACTCCACTTTGGTTCTAACAATAACTACATTTACTTATTTTATATGATTTAGATTTAGATTTGGTATCGTTAATTAATTAATTTAATTTTTAATTTACTTTGACTTTAATCTACATATGAATAACAACATAAACCACACTAATATTAAGTAGAAAAACCTTACATATCGGTTGACCACAATATTTACTAACTCAACCAAACCACCAATCGACTCAGTGAACTAACTACCTAATGAGTCTAGCATGTTTATAATCCATATTCTATGTATTTACTAAATTGTATGCCAAGCTAAATCGGACTTTCTGAAAGTAAGATATCTTCTTGAACATCGAACTTGAGCAGAATAACAAGTTATTTTTGTTTTTAGGGTGTTTTCTTGCTTTTAGTATTAGAACTGAATTCATGGATATACATAAGTCGATATCATATTTATCGATATGTTAAACATTAAGAAATTTAAATGTGAAATGAATCTATAATATTATCTTCTTCTTAGCTTCAGAGCTAATCGATAACAAATTGATCGATAAGGGATTTGTAATGGAACAAAAATTATGTTATTTCTAATATCAATTAAGATCAAATATGATCAACATCATATATAGTCTTTTAATAGTATAGATAAACAATAAATATATCGATATCTTTTTCTCGCCATATATTGCTTTTAAAGTATAATTTAACATAGAACTTAATTACCTAAATATATAAATATATGGTTCTTTCAATGTGAAGAAATTCACAATATTTTTCGATAACAAGTTTATCGATATAGTGCTCTAGATCAAGAACCAATTACATTTGGCATAAATTTTGCTTATGTTAAGCTTTAGCATTATTCAAATTTATTCACTTAATAATAAACAATTAGTATTAAACAATTTAAGAAATGTTAGACTCATAAGGAATCTGATAAACTTATATATAAAACAATTTAGCATTCAATTTTAAAGAACATCGACTCTGCAGGCTTAACAGTTCATATGTACACACACTCACACATACATATATGTATACATATTATATATATGTGCCTTATTTTTGGTAACTTTAGCAGAATTTAATAATTGAAGTAGAGTCAAGACTGCCAACTAAATTGAGCATAGAACCAAAGCCTTAACTCAATTGAAAATCTAATATTTTTATGCTCATTCAGGACGAATGTGAGATGAGTATATTGGTTTGGTCTGTCCACTCGTCCGAGAAAAATCAGTGAGTCTGACAGCGTTTGAGCTGTAAATGAGTATTCTATAGTCGGATATGACCGACTCATTTAAATATTTGAAAATATTTAGAAAAAATTATGCTTTTGGTTTGCAGTCTTGGCAAATGTATTATAAATATGTCATTTTTGCAAAGGCATATTTCAATTCAATTTATAAAAAGTAACAAAGAACCCCGCCTAGTTATTAAGTACCATGATTTGCTTCGGTTATTCTCTTCTTCCTTTTTTTTTGTTGTTGTATTTTGCTTTAGTTTGGTTTTTATTTTGGTATTCTACTTTTCTTTCAATTTGGTTTTATGGTGTATGAAATTTTTTGCTTTCGGTTTTAGACACTTTCAAAATTTTGTAATTCTAGAACAAATTAACCCCCCCAAAACAAAAAAAAACCAAAAAAAAGAAAGTAATAATTAATAATGATAATAAACAGTTGGCAACATGTTATTAATCGTCATCATTGTGTGCTCTTCTGCAGGTATTTTTCGATCTAATCAGGGATATTTCATCACGCAAAAAACAACGTCAGATGGACGTGAAAGAGCCGGCGAAGCCTTCTCCTTGCTGCCAATTGTTGTAAAGAAAAAAAGAAAGAAATAAAGGAAAGTGAAGAGAGAACAAAAACAAAGCGAGAAACAATAGGAATCGAGCAACTGCGGCACGAACAACAGCAATCGCGGACTCACATGCAACACGACACATGGAACAACAACAATGGCCACACGGATATGCCGCAACAACAACAACAACAGCAACCAGCAACAAAATAAAAAAGTGAAATAATAATAATCAATAATAATAATGATAATAAATTGTGTTATGTTAATAATATTTAGTAACAAGCAGCAACAACAACAACAGCAGACAAAAAACTTGTATCAAAATTTTGTGCGACATTTCAACGATGATAAAAATTTACAAATAAATTATGAATGATATGTAATATACATAATTAAATCGAACTCTTCAGTTATGTTTAGGCAACAATACTACTACTAATAATAATAATAATAAAAAAGAAAAAAAACAAAGAGAGAGACAATGAAATCAAATGTTTTACAGCACAGCGCCAGCTTTTCATTTGTAATTGAACAAAATAAATAATTATTTATCAATTTAGCAAGCTGAAATAATAACAAATTTATATACAAAACTTATTCTATTTTTAATTTTATTATTATTATTTCTAATTTTTTTTTTTTTTTGTATAAAGTAATAGCAAAATGTCAAGCAAAGCAAAGGATACACACACATATATATACATACAGAAAAGCTTTTTATAAATATATATATAAATATACATATACACACACACACTCAATTTAAATACACATAATATTAGTTTAAAAATATATAATTGTAAAATGCAGCTGCAGGTTGATATCAAACTCCATCTCTAATAATGATATTACATGTACTTTAAAAACAAAAACAAAAACAAAAACGAAAACGAAAATCAATGAAAAAGCAAAACTCTTATGCAAATTTTTGTAATTTTCTAACTAGCCACAAATGCAAACAAAACTTAATCTAAAAGTTAAACTATAAAAAAAAATAAATCATAATATAAAATTAATAAATTTAGCTGCTTCAATCATTTGTTTCTTAATAATTTCGATATACAATTTTTTTTACAAAAGTTTTTTTTTTAATCTTGTTTATATTTTATTTCTTTTCGGTTTCTTGCAACTGCATTCTGTATTTTAGTCTATAAGCTATTATTATTATTATTATTCTAATTATTATTATGATTATTATTAGAATGGTAATACCTACATCTAATTATTATTAAATATATAAGTTATGCAATTTACTTGATTTTTTTCTCACTGTGCATTTTGCTATTCAATTTGCTGAACACATTCATTTTGTTCATATTTTTGTTTTTGTGTATGATAAATTATATTATAAACAGAAATCAGTAAAACGAAAAATGTTGCTATATATGCATAGATTATATGTATATAAATATATACATATGTATATATATATATATATTACGATAAGGGGCCTAGGGAGCAGCAGCAACAGCAGCCGAACATCATTTTAAGCGTTCTACTCACACACACACATACACTTCTTTTTTCTCTCACTTCTATACACAAACACTCAGTCCCTTATATATATTATATATATATCGGAATTTAAATAAGAGTAACTATTTTTTTTAACATCAATAGCAAAGCATTTTTTATAAACTATTATAATGATTATGAGTAAAACTGGATACGAAACAAAAACAACATATGTTTAGCTTGCAAATAAACAAAACTATGAAAAATAAAAGCGTTTTTTATTTATCGATAACTATTACACTTGCTGTGAATTGCTTTACCATCATAGATATCAACATACTTGACGGGTAATTTGTTGATTTAAAAATTAGCTATGAAGTTAATAGCTCTTACATCTTGAGATCTAGAATATATTGCATTTCGATTTATGTCTATTTTATACAATTTTTATATATATTTTTTTTTATTTTTTTATATTTCCTCTTCTTTTGTGGAAAAAGAACTCATACTTGAGACGAATGCTTTATGCACCGTCAGTCAAATCGTCATTCTGGCTGGAAAAAACCTCTTCTAGTACTTAAATCCATTTTGGAACCAGGAACCATACTGTATTAACTTTCAAGTCGATGCCCCTAAATATGCTCTAAATGAGCATGGCCTGCGTCCAATTCATACAATTCATACCCTTTTCAGCGACTTTTTTGTGTTTTGGCTAATGTCTCTACTTTGATATTATCGACAGTTTCTGCTAATTCCTTTAGGTATTTTAGATATTTTCCATGACCGAAGAGCATTTGTGCCAAAAAGATCGGGGATGGTTTTTGCTGTCCATCTTCCTTACACCTTCGTATGTCCATCTTGTTTTCCACGAGGCGATGGTTTGCTGCAGGGACCGCAAATAAGAGTTATGAATTTTAAAAAATTGAGGCCTTTAGGAAGCCCCAAGAAGAGAGGGAAAAACACACATAGGT